>APFE031125972.1:61462-86769 GCA_000404065.3 Pinus taeda | reverse complement strand
CCATTTGCTGCCAATGGGTTTCCTTCCAGTCAGCAACTCCACCAAATCCCAAGCCTCATTTTTTTGCAAAGATGCCATGTCATCAACCATGGATTCTTTCCAGAGTTTTCCATCCTCTGAATCCACTACTTCCTTCACAGTTCTGGGATCATCATCAGTAACAAACAAAGCAAAATTTGAACAGAAAGTAGATGGACTATACCTTTCTGGCTGTCTTCTTTCTCGAGCTGATCTTCTCACTGCCAGAGTTTGTGGCTCTTCATCTTCTGATTCCTCCTCTGCTACAGAGTCTCATTCTTCCTCCTTTAGTTCAAATTCTATCTTCACAGGTTCCTTTGGTTGGAATTCATGTTCAATAACATCTTTCACCTCTCTGAATACCACATCTTGGTTGTACGAAGCCTTCCATGTGACTGGGTTCCAAAGCTTATAAGCCTTTAAACCATCCTTATACCCAATAAAGATGCACTTTTCAGATTTACTATCCAACTTGGTTCGTTTCTCCTTTGGAACATGTACATATGCGTCACATCCAAATACCCTCAGATGTGAAAGAGAGGTTTCTTACCAGTCCATACTTCTTGTGGAGTCTTATCCTCCAACGCTGATGAAGGTGACCTGTTGACCAGGTAACATGTAGTATCCACCGCCTCTACCCAGAATTCCTGTCCTAACCTGGCACCACTGAGCATGCTTCTTGCCCTTTCCATTAACGTCTTATTCATTCTTTCTGCAACTCCATTTTGTTGAGGTGTATATGGAGTAGTCTTCTGTCATGCTATACCACACTTCTTATAGAATTCTTCAAATTCCTTACTAAAAAACTCTCCACCGTTATCTGTCCTCAACACCTTTATCTTCTTCTCTATCTGGTTTTCCACCAGAGCCTTAAATTCTTTAAACTTGTCAAAGACTTCAGGTTTTTTCTTAAGGAAATATATCCATATATTCCTTGAGAAGTTATCTATAAATGATACATAGTACACAAAATTACCTAGTGATGGAACCTTCATAGGTCCAAGCACGTCACTGTGCACAAGTTCTAATATCTGTTTTGCCCTCTTACTACCAGAAGGGAAACTCACCCGATTCTTCTTCCCATATACACAATTTTCACAGAAATCAAAATATAGAGAGCTATTACTCATACCTTCTACCATACCTTTACCATGAAGTATTCGAAGGTCCTTTTCTCCAATATGTCCAAGCCTTTGATGCCATAGCATGGTCTTCTCTCGAGAGACCACTAGATTTTCTGCTCCGCTTTCAAGAACCACAAAATTATTGCACCCATCAATAACAATGCTACCTTACAGCTTGTATAGAGTTCCAATCTGAACTCCCCGCATCAATACCAGTGCTCCCTGAACCATCTTGCAAGTATCCTTGTCAAACACCATTTTTACACCTGCATAATCCAACTTGCTTACAGAAATCAGATTCTGGCCAATGCAGGAATATGTAGAACACTCATAAGTGTTCTAACCCTTCCATCTTGTAACTTCAGCTTTACTTTTCTGCGACCAATGATTCTAGCCTTCCTATCATCCCCTAAGAAGACAACACCACCATCATATTTCTCATACTCGCAGAACCACTCTCTATGGGGAGTGAAGTGAAAGGATGCACCTGAGTCAATCAACCATGCCTCATTATCTACATGTGTACTTGAAGAAGCAAGTACACATCCCCACCTTCATCTGAGGTGGTTTTTGCCTCTACAGAAGGAGCATCATTAGATCCCTTTCCTTTATCAAGAGCTTTAGATTTACAGTCCCTTTTGTAGTGCCCTTCCTTTCCGCATTTCCAGCACACCACCTTTACATGTTTTCCTAGAGATTTAGATCTCCCTCTAGAATTAGATCTCCCACTCGATGACTTATTTTTGTTTCTATTCTGGGACCATCCTCGTATAGACAAGGTATCACCATTCTGGCTCTCTGTATTTTTTTGTCTCATCTCCTCCGTCAGCAAGGATGAGACTATTTCATCAAAATGCAAAGCAGTTGCATTGCTACCTATTGCAATAACTAGACTATCCCACGAATCTGGTAGAGAACACAACAAATTGATGCCCTTATCTTCATTTGAAATTTTAATATCAACAGATGCTAACTGACTTACCACAATATTAAATCCATTCATATGCTTTATCATTGAGTCTCCATCTTTCATCCTTAGGTTATACAACTTTTTCCACAAGAATAGTTTATTCACTAGAGACTTAGATTGGTACAAAGTCCCTAACTTGTCCCATAAAGCCTTTTTTGTAGCTTCCCCTAATACATTCAGCAATATTGAATCTGAGACACACAATCATATTGTGCTCTTTGCCTTCTGATCCAACTTCTTCCATTCTTCATCGAACACTCCCATTGGTTTCCCAGATCTACCATGATCCACTGATCTTTATCCACCAATGGATCCTCCATCTTGATTTTACACAACTCAAAACTCTAACCATTAAATTTCTTGATCTCTATCTTTCCACCGCTCACCATCTTCTTTCACCACCAGAATCGATCTCACAAATCTCCCACTGAACAAGGTCTACCACGAGCCCGAGTGAAACCCCTCAGCAACAAAGGCGTCCCCTTGAAGCCAAAAACAGCTTTGATACCAAATGTAGGTTTTAACCCCATACAGAAATTACCTGCATACGAATTCTAAAACACAGAAAAATAAACAATGAGAGAGCATAATACATAAAACACATATACATAGAGATTTTCCCACTGGATCCCAAAACCGGGACTACCAGCTTGATTTTTCATTATTTTCCTTTCAATGTTAAAATACATATTTATACATGCCAAAGCATCCAATACCATGGACCGAAAACCATCGCATCCAATACCATGGACTGAAAACCATTGCGTCCAATACCATGGACCATAAACCATCGTCTCCAAAAAACATGTGTGAAAATCATGCATAAAACCATCGGTGGGTCCGCCCAACCTAACATAGGGTCCAAAACCGAAATTTTTGGGGGCGCTGCCCCAGACCCCATAAAGTGGGGTTATAGGTACCCCTCAAACCCCCTGTTAACTACATGGAAAGAATATAACACAACCCAACGGGAATTATATATAGAAAATGAAATGTTGAGTCCTTGTGCCAATCTGGAAGGACAGGTTGTTTGGGAAGTCGGTTAGAGTAGGGATTGTTGCTGGACTCAGTGTATCAGTTGACACAGCAAACCCAACCTTGCTTAAGCAGTTTAAAAATATGACATAATCCATGACTGCACCCCATTCAATCACATGAAAGTATAGCACTAAAATGATTACATAAAGTGCAGATAAACATATCTACATCAAGTTTGATGATGAAATAAAGAGATGAGGTACACACCTAAATAGGTATTGGCGGATCGGTGGGATTTTGAAAGTAGAAAATAGGTAAAGGAAGGTCAATAAATCCCATAATACTACCATTGGAGACTGTCTTTCAAAACTCTATCAGTAAGTTGAAGCTATTTGTCTTTATCCCACCTGAAGCAATTAATGTTGAAGTGGAACCCATGCCTATCCATCTATATAGTTTACATTTCAATTTTATATTAACACCCTGATGTTCTATTGATCCAAGGTTTATTTGGAAACAAAGATAACTGGTTCGCCCAACGGTTCACCATTTTTTGTGGCCACAACCACCACCCTATTAAAACATGCTTTGGTAGAAAATTTGAATGGGTCCCCTATGAGTTTGATCTTTCACTTCTCCAAATGATTTGTTTTTATCTCAAGGGTTTTAACTTTGTGCTGAGTCAAATCCTTAATTCTTAATGGTCAAGACCACATTTAATAAATCTTTGTTGCATGATTCATCCACAACCTAGTCTTGCCTTTCATTCATATCTTTCATCGAGATTCTTTCAAATCCTCAAAAACGTTCATGGTGCCCTATGCCCACACATATAATTTCCCCACTCTTTACCCCTCAAAACATTCTATCGCATCTTTATTCCCATTATAACTCCTTTCGCTTTGCAAAGCATGCATAACTTGCCCTTTCCGCTTATCACAATCAACATCAATACATAACGCATACCACTATACACCGGACCTAACGACACTGTTAGCCATAACACATTTATATTTCGAGTCTGGAGCCCCATTGCATATCGCAATAATTGGGTCCAAGGCCTGTATATAGGCTACATCGCGATCTATCAAACCTGCCAGGATCATTAACCACAACACATATATATATCGGGCCCGCTGTTACATTGCTTATCGCAATCGGTGGAGTCCATGGCATATACATAAGCATGATGCGATGTGGCAGACCCATCAATGCTATTAACCGCAGCGCATATATATATCAGGTCTGCTCCCCAATCGCAAGTCGCAATTGGTAGAGCGTAGGGCTTATACATAAAAGCGTGTTGCAATTTGGCGGACCCGATGATAACTTTCGCCTCGGGTGCATAATATTTTAAGTCCAGCATTATGGCTCGGCCACAGGTTCTCCAGTGTTTTCTCGTGTATTTCGATAAAGTGCTGGGGTCTCACTTTTCAAAGGGAATTCTTATATTGCGGACCCACCGGCATTATCAACCATGACACATATATATGTCAGGTCCAGCCTATCACAAAGTGCAATCGGTAGAGCCCAAAGCTTAAGCATAAGGTGTGATGCGATTAGTGGAATCGATAGGGTATAGGTTCTTGTCTATAATATTTCAAGCTCGTGTTTCAAATATGGTTATGTGTTGTGCGATGATTTTCAATGTAAATCGAGGTTACTCTTGTAGGACTTAATCAATGTGTGAATTAAAAAATAAGGGTTGATTCTTTCATATTTGTTCCTTTTGATGTTATAAACATTTAAAGAAGGCAAGAATTATGTTTTTTTAAGAATTTCTACCATATTTTCATAAGCATAGCTGATGTTTGTTATCTTTGTAGGCAAGGACTGAGAGAAGGAAATCAAGTTCAAAGAACAGATGTATAAGCATCAAGTATGGCTCCAGAAAAAAGATGCATGAGCAGATCCGAAGAGTTTATCTATGTAGATATGTTTTATTTAAAGATTTGGCTTTAGGCGTTGGCAATCATGTTTCCATGTGTTACCTATGTGTTCTGAAGCTTATGCGGTCTTAGGCCTTATCATGAAAAAATTACACGCATACCTCCTCCTTTCAATTAACATCTATTCATTGCCCTAGGAAATGAAACGCTCCAGCAGGTGTGCCCTTTACATGTCAATGGTCACACTGACTGTTCTACGATTGTATATTCTAATTGGTAAATTGAAAAGAAGAGGGAGGTGAAAGGTTAAGGGAGATGGAGGGTTAGTTCCTTCTGCATAAATATTACCTTCGGAGATGAAAGGAGGACCTTTTTTTGGGCATAACAACTTTTGATTTATTGTGAATAAAGAAGACTGTTTGGTCAAGAAGGAACCTGTTGTTTTAGATCCATTTTCCTCTTCTTCCATGTGCTTAGAATCAGTGTGTTCTTGTCGGCATAAAGATAAATGTGTTTTTCTTTGTGCATATTGATAACATACTATTCATGGTTATTCGTGGTTATTCGAATATAATTCAATATCATGGTTAACTCATGAAAGGTTGCTAATTCGAAACTTTGTTAAACATCAGTTGCAAGTGTTATTTGTATGGAAAGGAATGTGTATTCCTGTATAAGTAATTGGATTGAAATTAGGATTTAATGTAGCCTTGTGCTTATATGAACCAGTAATTGATTCATTTGGACTTGGAATCTACATATATGAAGTTTAACATCTTTTCTTGTTACTCTCCTGCAGGATAGATTAGAATAGCTAGGATTTACATAAGTAGTTAAAATTAGTGTAGATAGGATTTGATACTTATAGGTTAGTTGTTTCTCTTTGTTGATTTAATTGAAGTCTTCCCCTAAGAAGCAATCCTTCAACACATATAACAGTTTACGGGATCCTTTAAAACCCATCGGAACTAGCCATTCCAAACGAAAGTAGATCTAATTGGCATATGCAATCGGGCTGGTTCCCCTTGTTGGCATAGCAAAAACTTGCCCTGTCAAAAAGATGATAAGGAGTGATTTTTTGGTGGTAATCTTGAAATTCATTTGGTCCCATGTTATAAAAATGTCCTTCTATTAGTGTAACATTTACTACTTTAACCACCAATTCTTTATTCTATTGCATAGTGTATTATGAACGAGTCATGCCCGTAGTTAAGAAGTGAATAATATCCTTGAAATGATCATCTACTACTCTAATCGCAAAAGACTATAGATCATGAAGATTATCCTCTATATTCATTGGTTCTTTTGATGTTTCCAACCTTGACAAATGATCAGGTCTAGCATTTAGTATTCCTGACTTAACAATAACTTCAAAGTCATACTCCTGAAATAATAATATCCATTTGCAATATTTTCCTCCTAAAATAGGATTATTGACCAAATACTTTACTTCAGAGTGGTCTATAAACATCTTGAAATGTGATCCCAACAAATAATGTATAAACTTTTGTAAAGAATATTCCATAGCCAGTCCTTCCCTTTCTGTAGTTGTATAACTCTTCTCTTCTTTAGATAGTTTCCTACTTGCAAAAGCTATAGGGTGATCAATTTCTCCTGCACTAGGTTGTGCCAATACCAATCCTAAATCTATGCATGAAGCATTTACATGAACATGAAACTCCTTATTCCAGTCTGGGAAAACCAAGATAGGTGCAGTTACCATTTTTTCTTTTAGTTATCGAGGCTCTTTTGACATTCTTCATTCGATAGGAATGTTACATATTTCTTTAGCATTTTTTCCATAGGCACAATGATCTATGCATATCCTTTGATAAATTTTCTATATCCTGTAATTCACAATGTGGTGCAAAGCTGTCTCATTGTCTTTGGTGGAGGTAAATTCACAATAATAGAATTCTTCGCAAGATACACCATCAATCCTTGCTTGCAAACAATATGTGCCAACAATATACCAAAAGGTACACAAAATATGCACTTTTTGATATTCATAGAAATTTGATACAGCCTGCATGTGTCGAGCATCAATATTAAGATTGCAACATGTTTCTTTAATAACCCAAATATTGTCCAATCATTGAAGTATACTTCTAAAAACTTGTGAATATATTCTTTTAAAGCTGCAACCACCACTCTTGAAAATATGGCAGGGGCATTTTTCAGTCCAAAAGGCATCACTGTATATTGATATGAACCCCATTCTATAGTGAAGGTGGTCTTATGTTGATCCTCTGGTGCAATTCTAATATGATAGTACCCTGAAAATCCATTTATAAATGAATAGGCTTCTTGATCTCCTACATTGTCTAATACTTCATCAGTGAAAGGACTAGAGAATGGGTCATGTAGACATGCATCACTTAACTTCCTTAAGTCAACACAACTCAAGATTTCTCCTTCTGTTTTATTTTCTTGTACCACCATAGGACTTACCCACTTTGATTCTTCCATTGGTTCAATGATTCCAACTGCTATCATTTTGTCAAGTTCTCTCTTCACTTTTTATTTGTACTTTGGATTTAGTCTGTAAGGCCTATGCTTAACTGGCTTTGCATCAGGATTTAGAGGAATCTTCATAACTCCTAAATCTCCTACTATGCCCTTCATATCTGAAAACTTAATGGGAAATAACTCCTAGTATTCATGCAAAAGATCTGTTACTTTGTTGATTGTTTCTTCATCCCAATAATCTCCTATCGTTGCAAACTTCGGATCCTCTTCTGATCCTATATTCACCTTCTTTGTCTTCAAAGGCTTTGTTATATTAGGCATTTCTAACTCAGGTCCATTCACTTCATAGTAACCTTCAGATTCTTCTATGTCAATATTGTGAGGGTCTTCATCTTCTTCTCCAGTGATGTTGTAGCATTCCAATACATTTTGTAGATGTGCAACCTATTCAGGATGCCAAGCGAGTAGAATTTAATTCTAAACAATATCCTTTTAACTATCTGAAGGGCTGAATCTATATATGGAAAATCATCTTCAAAGATAAATGGAAATAAAAACCCATCAACCATCTTTGTCCAGTTCACAGTACCATGTCGAAGTTCTGTTTCCAGGTACCAGTTTTGAGTTATTGTCTCCAATGTATAGATAAACCCATGTACCCATTCATCTCATGGAATCTCCTTCCATGTTTTCATGCAAAGCTAGATTTTCTCTCTAGGATCAACTTGAAAATCATATTTATCTACCAACTCTGCTTCTACCTAACAAAACCTTATCCATATCAACCTTTGACATTATTTCCAAGTTCCTATATTCTTCTTATGTGTACCTCACCATCTAGCAGGAGTAGCGCTTAGGGCTATATCCATAGCTAACAATCTTTGACACCCTGGTACCTGTTCTTCATATTCTTCAAGAAAAATATTTATATCACCCAAACCACCATAAAAAGGTAAGTCACATACCTCAGTTGTCATACAACAAACTGCCTTAGTAAATCTTGCACATCGCCTCGCAAATACTTCATGTAAAATGTTTTTCCAATTTTCCAATTCTTCTTCTAAATCTGAAGCACATGAATTGTCATGCTCCCAACTCAACTTTCCTTCAATAGAGTTACCACAGTATTCTTATTTAGCTATGATTTGATAGATGTTATCTATATCAGCTGCATTGTATGTTGAAATTTCTAAGTCTACTTGTTAGAAATTTAATTTGTATTCTTCTGGTTTATTTCTTCTACTTGTTAATTATGGCAAAGTTATTTAAAATATATAAATAATGAAATAAACACAATGCAGCCTCAACATCTATAGATCAACAGTTGAAAGAAAACAAACACACAAGTGACATTGTTATTTTTGGACAACTCGTCCCTAGAAAAACCCAATGCGGGAAAACCGGCGCAGTAATTATGAGGTTTTATTATTATGAAGTATATCCTTGAGTACAACTGGTTGCCACACTGGCTCATCTGACAGATAAAAATAACCGGCAGTAATACTTCTCTATTTGGAAACAAGTATTCAAAAAACCTATCCCATGAAACCCTCTATAGCAACTCTAAAGTACTGCATTGGCCCTTCTGGCCTCTGCGTTAGCCTCAGAGCCCTCTGCGTCAACCCTCTAAGGCACTGTGCATCCTTTGGGACCCTCTACTCACTCCTGCTGCCCTCTGGGTGGATGACACAGGCCCTCTGGCCTCTGTGTTGTTTCTGTTGGGTTCTGCGTGGCCTGCCCTTGCTTTTGTATCTGCCTCCCTTATTCTGCGCTGTTCTCTCGACACTATCTCTGCCTCTTTGTCCAATACTCACTGCGCCTCACTGCTAATCACTAATTCGGATTTACTTAGAAAACCCCACTCTAGGAAATCGAATGACTGATCATTCTGGTGTATCTTCCAACTAACCCTCAAGCCTCTTCTTATACTTTTTCCTATTGGTCCTTCAACGGGCGAGATTAAATCTCTAATCAACGCTAACATTATATTTGGCTTGATCCATGACTTTTGGAACCTTCTAACCCAATTTTATATTAATACCCATTAATATTTTATTTTTCCTAAGTTTAGATATAGGTACTCTAATAAAAATATTAATTATTTTAATATCTCCCAAACCGGGTACAATCTATCCAAACCATTTCTGGGTCATGGATATCTCACTTGCTTTAGCTCCTCTAACAATTTTCATGGCTAGAGCGCATGCGATGCTACCCCAAATCAACACTCCCTCTTAGCAAGGAATGTGCTCTAGTAATACTCCTCATTGAGAATTACTCTTATTATATGGCACCGAAACCTATGCTGATGCTAGTCCTCCCCACCCAATATCCTCTACACTGCTGCATCCTCTACTACTTCCCATGGCTCTATCACTACCATTGATGCATCCATGCGACAGCTCCCTCTGCATCTGTGCTAATTTTGTTCCTTTCTCCCAACACAACATCTACACTGCAACCCCCTCTAATCATGTTAGATCGTGCTACTGCCATCTGCTACTGAACTGCAACTCAATTACTGAGAAGTAAGTAACTAATACACCCAACTATTGACATCCCTGCTAGGCTAGAAACACTCCTGATGTTGAAGCTCCTTTATTGCTATCAAGTGCTCCCTCTACAGTCTCTGCACTGCTGCAACAACTCCTACATCTTGCACCACTGAAAAACCTTTGTGTTCCATCCTACACTGCTGCAATACTCTTTGTGCCTCTCGCATTGTTGCAGCCTGCTAGCCTCGTGTTGCCTGGGGACTCCCACACTGTAGCACTCTCTACCACTTCATCTGCATTTGTTTTTACTGACGTTCATGAGTCCTGCTATTCTCTCTTTGGGGCTCCCATAGCAAGGTATAATCCATGAGGTTGGGTACCTCAAGGGTCCTGCCCCTCATCACCTGTAGTCCTCCTAACTAAAACTCGATGTCTCCCCACCTCTTCTCTACAGGTACATGAGCACTCATGTCACAATCGTCATCCTCCTCAACCTCCTTCACCACCTTCACTGGCGCTACCTTAGAGCTATACACCTCTCCTTTACTCTTCTTCTTTGGACACTCATTCACATAACGACCCAATTCCCCACAATTCAATAATTTGACCTTGGAAAGGACCTTTTTATTCCTCTTCTCCTGCTTTCTCGCAGATTCTAGAGCTACATCCTCTTCCTCTTCATTCTTGATCCAAACTCCTTTGCTTCTACTTCCCATCTTACTCAACCTTCTGATCTCCTCTTGGCAAAGAATAGCCCACAATTCTTCCCAATATGGAAGATCTTCCCTACCCAGTATGCTCTACAAAAATGTCTCCCGCTCCTCGGATACTGCATTAAGTGTGTTTCTCACCAACATCTCGTCATCTGGCATGGACCCTATGGAAGTTAGTTGGTCTAGGATCTCCTTCAACTGACCGAGGATGTGATCTATCTGCCCCCCCTTCCACATCTGTTATGACCGCACCTAATTCTGAAGTAACATCTTCCTCTACACAGAAGTATGCTAGTACAATTTCTTCAAGGCATCCCACATTTCCTTTGTCATCTCCTTCTTGGCAATATGTTGGACCACATGTTCCTTGACCCCATCAAGGATAATGCATTTCACCTTGGACATTGCCTCCTTGTACTTTTCATTATTAGCTTGGCCAACTTGGATTGCCATTGTTCTCAAGGCAAAAGCCTTGATGCAATGTCTATCTACAATGGACAGGATCCTGGCCTTCTAGACCAAAAAGTTGGATGCCCCATCTAGCCTATCCTAATCCCTAATCCCATTCATGGCCATCTCTCTACTCTTCTTGTCAACTCCTATGATTCTCTATACTTCCCTTTGGAAGTTCTCTCTTTGACTCCTGCTGAGTCTCTCTACTTCCCGCCTGGAAGTTCTCTCTTCGACTCCTGTTGAGTCTCTCTACTCCTTACCTAGAAGTTCTCTGCTCGACTCCCTCTAAGTCTCGATTTCCCTTCTAGAAATCATCCTGCCAATCGTCAAGTTGCACCTATCTAATCTTTTGTGCACCTGCAACATTGATCTGGATTCCTTGTATAGAAATCTGCCTCAGTAGAAACTCCCTCTACCTTGGTTTTTCATTGTTAGGTATTGTTCTGCCCACAGTATCCCACCAGCTTCACTCTCGCAAACTGCCCACAACTTCCTATGCCCTAGCAACTAAAGGACTGAGCTTGTAGGCTCTGCATAATATCGACACTAGAAAACCTGCTCCCTCAGCCAACTGCATCAACCATCCCGGTCTCTGTGTGGCTTTGCGTGAACATTTTTTGCCCTCCTCAACCTTTGTGTTGGCCTCTCTCTGGCCCAGACTAATGACTCAGTCCCTCTGCATCAACCCTTGTTCTACTCCTTTTTGCAAGGATCAGCTTTTGTCAGTCGGGACAACTGATTCAGCTACAAATGCTCTACTTTAGTTGATGCCTTTAGCTCTCGTGTGATCTGCAACCACCCTCTAATACCATGTTGAAATTTCTAAGTCTATCTTTTAGAAATTTAATCTATATTCTTCTAGTTTATTTATTCTACTTGTTAATTCTAGAAAAGTTATTTAAAATATATAAATAATGAAATAAACACAATGCAGTCTCAACATCTACAAATCAATAACTAAAAGAAAACAAACACATAAGTGACATCATTATTTTTTGGACAACTCATCCCTGGAAAAAACCAATGTAGGAAAATCGGTGCAATAATTCTAAGGGTTTATTATTATGAAGTATATCCTTGAGTACAACTGGGTGCCAAACTAGCTCACCCAACAGAGAAAAATAACCAGCAGTAATACTTCTCTATTCGGAAACAAGTATTCAAAAAAACTATTCCACAAAATCCTCTACAACAACTCTGAAGTATTGCAATGGCCCTTCTAGCCTCTACGTCAGCCTCAGAACCCTCTGTGTCAACCCTCTAAGGCACTGCACATCCTTTGGGACCCTTTGCATCACTCCTGCTGCTCTCTGCGTGAATGACGCAGGCCCTCTGGCCTCTGTGTTGTTTCTGTTGGGCTCTGTGTGGCCTGCTCTTGCTTTTGCATCTGCCTCTCTTCTTCTACGCTAGTCTCTTGGCACTATCTCTACCTCTCTGTCCAATACTCACTGCCCCTCACAATTGATCACTGATTTGACTTTATTCAGAAAATCCCACTCTAGTAAATCAAATGAATGATCACTCTGGTGTATCTTCCAACTGAACCTCAAACCTCCTCTTATAATTTTCCTGTTGGTCCTTCAACGACCGAGATTAAATCTCTAATCAACGATAAGATTATATGTGGCTTGATCCATGACTTTTGGAACCTTATAACCCAATTCTATATTAATACCCATTAATATTTTATTTTTCCTAAGTTTAGACTTAGGTACTCCATTAAAAAATTAATTATTTTAATATCTCCCAAACTGCGTATAATCTATCCAAACCATTTCTGAGTCTTTCATATATCATATGCTTTAGCCTCTCCACCAATTTTCATGGCTAGAGCACATGCGATAATACCCCAAATCAACACTCCCTCTTAGGAAGGAATGTGCTCTAGTATTACTCCTCACCGAGCATTACTCTTATTATATGGCACCGGAACCTATGCTGATGCTAGGCCTCCCCACCCAATATCCTCTACACTGATGCATCTTGTACTGCTGCCCACGGCTCTATCACTACCATTGCTACATCCATACAACAACTTCCTATGCATCCATGCTGCTGCTAGTCCTTTCTCCCAACACAACATTTGCACTGCAACCCCCTATCATCATGTTAGATTGTGCTACTACCAACTTCTACTGAACTGCAACTCAATTACTGAGAAGTAAGTAATTGATACACCCAACTATTTCCATCACTGCTAGGCTAGAAACACTCCCGATGCTGAAGCTCCCTCTGCTACTATCAAGTGCTCCCTCTGCGGTCTTTGCACTGCTACAACAACTCCCTGCATATTACATCGCTACAAAACCTCTATGTTCCATCCTTCACTACTACAACACTCTTTGTGCCTCTTGCATTGTTGCAACCTACTAGCCTCGTGCTTCCTGGGGACTCCTATACTGTAGCACTCTCTACCACTTCATTTGCATCCATTTCTACTGATGTTCACGAGTCCTGCTACTCTCTCTTGAAAGCTTCCATAGCAAAGGTATAATCCAAGAGGTTGGGTACCTCAAGGATCCTACCTCTCATCACATGTAGTCCTCCTGAGTACAACTCGATGTCTCCCCACCTCTTCTCTATAGGTGATCTGGATTCAAATAGGAACGCAATAAATTACATAGATAACCATAAACATAGAGATGCAGTGGAAATAATACTTCATTTCATTAATGTAAAATACTGAAATATGCTTACAAACAACAATGGAAATAAACTAGCTAGGGCATTGGTAGCTTATCTCTGAGAAGAGATGTGGTGGCTACATGCCTCTGAACTGTGTTAAAATGAGGCTCGAAGGCCTATTTATTATTGAGAAACATGGGAAAACCCTTAACATCCCAAAACCTAACCCTAGAAGATGAAACACCAAATTGTGGGCCCCGTTTAGGTAAATTGGTACATCAATTTCCCAGGGTCGTAACTTTGGCACCCGATCTCTGTTTGATGTGTACAATAGCTCATTAGAAAGATATATATGAGAACTATAATTTTGGGAAGAACAACATTGGACCATGGCCCCATCTTGCTCCCAAATTTCCAAAAAAAATGTCGTTTAGGGCCTCAAAACGGCTCCTGAAGTTGAGGACCCGAAAAACAGCTAAAAATAGTAAGTTGTGCTACAATTACAGAAACTAAAAAACTAAAAGAGGCAGTCGTGCAGGTCCAAATGCAATAGGTGGGTGGCCACCAACATCCACCTGGATCATTCCTCGCCCCTTAGGAAGCAATGGTCCCCATTGCATTGAGTTCCTCCATCTATTGAACTTGGTCCCTGGTAAATTGTTCTGTAATCTCGGATGTGTCCAGTAATGGTGGGAAGCATGGTTGAGGGTGGTACACATTGAAGAATTGGTGGAGGCGAAGGAATGGAGAAATGTTTTGCTCCAAAGCATTATTTACCACAGCCTTAGTAATGGTGTAAGGACCATATCGGTGTGGTCGGAGCTTCTAATGGGCTCTTGTAAGGAATTCTTTCTACATATGCAACCAAACTTTGTTGCCCACCTAAAGCTTGTGTGGTACCCCTATGGGTGAGGAGAAGTTGTTCATGTGTTCTGTCATGATCATATTCCTTTGTTGTTGCGGTTGTGTGGAGGAACCCTTCGTAGGGGTCATGGATGTGGTGACGATTTTCCCCTTAATTTTGGAGTAAATTAGACAGAAAATGAATTTCCTAGTCTAGGAGATGAGCTTGCTGCCTTTATTAGTAGAGATCAAATAGGTGGCAATAGGTGGGGTTACCTCTGGTATCCTGTATAATGAATTATCAAAGAAATAATGACAACGCGAGACCTTGACTTATACACAGCATGTTGCCTCCATAGGTATGGCCCAATAATACATCACAAACATCCAGAGGTGTAACATCACACAATACCTCGTCTATGAAGGGCTTGATGCTATAGGGAAGTCGGCACTACTAGCGAACTTTGAGATCTTGTCCTTCGTGAAGCCACCTAATACTGTACGACCATGGGTGCGGTGTAGTCGGTAGGCCCAGCTGCTTCATGACCTTTGCTGAAATGAGGTTCTTTTGGTTGCCACTATCAACAATGAATTGTAGCAACGAACCCTTCACCCACATCTATGAGAGGAAAATACTTTCCCCCTCCTCTAGATCTTCGAGCTCATTCTTTTGGATCTTGGCAGTGGCAATAGTGACACTGGGCTCCACATCAATGATCTGCTTCCCTTTACCATTCCCCTTGTAAGGTTTTGACTCAGGGTCAGAACATGCATTTGATTCTGAAGCCTTCAACTCGGCCACTAGTGACTGCGTGGTCTGACACTCACTTGTGTTATGAGTGGGACTCTTGTGGAACTCACACCACTTTCCTGTGTCCTTCTTGACTTCATGGTGTTGTTATTTTCTTGCAGCTTCAACGGGTTGTCTTGGGTCACCTTACCTTGGTTTTATCCTTTGGTCTTCAGATTTGCAGATCCAAAGTCTCACTTCTTCTATTTGAACTTCTGCTCGATTTTGACAACACATGGGTACGCCGTGCTGAGCGAGGAGATGTTCAGGAAATACATCTCTTCCTGGATGTATCTATGTAGGTAGCCATAGTATTTGAGTACCAAATGCAGCTCAGAGTCCTTAGTACCCAACTATGTGCGAAGGGTATGAAAAATGTTTGTGAACTCCGGCACATCTTGGTCCCTTCCTTGCCGCAGTGTGGTCCATTTGATGTATTTGTCCTCATAGCTTTTGATAGGGTAGTACTACTCCTTGACGGTATCCCAGAATGAATCCCAAGTGGTTGCGGCTGAAAATAATGATCTCGTACTTTCATTCTTTTACTTGCAGTAGGTTTCCCACTAGTCCTTAACGTAGGGGACTGCTTTGAGAAGAGCAAAAACAATCTTTTCCCAACTCGAAAATTCATGAATAGAAAAATACCCATTTAGCAGATTTAACCATTTATCTACAACGTTTGTGTCTATTTGACCCTCGAAGATGGGGATTTCAAAATTAACTTGTACCTTAAATGGTGTGGCATTTCCAGAGTAGTTGTTGGGAGCCGATGTGTTGCCTGAAGGATCTACACAAAGCTATCCATCATCGCGTTCCTTTGCCGCTCGAGGGATTCTTCGAGCAAGATTTTGATAGGATCTTCTACCCCCTCATATTTCTTTTCATCCGCCATGGGAGGCCGTCATGATTTGCAAGGCTGGCCTTGCAAAGGTTCGACTAGTTCAAGCCCTAACTCCTTATATCCCAACCTCATTGGGGACATGCAAAGAAAAACAGAGAAAAAGCAAACTGCTTTGATACCACTAATCCGGATTTAAACAGGAACAGAATAAATTACAAAGATAACCATAAACATAGAGATGCAGCGGAAATAATACTTCATTTCATTAATGTAAAATAATGAAATATGCTTACAAACAGCAATGAAAATAAGCCATCTAGGGCGATGGTAGCTTATCTCTGAGAAGAGATGTGGTGGCTACATGCCTCTGAACTATGTTACAATGAGGCTCAAAGGCCTATTTATTGTTGAGAAACATAGGAAAACCCTTAACATCCCATAACCTAACCCTAGAAGATGAAACGCAAAATTGTGGGCCCCGTTTGGGTAAATTGGTACATCAATTTCCCAGGGTCGTAACTTTGACACCCGATCTCTGTTTGACGCGTACAATAGCTCGTTAGAAAGATCTATCTGAGAGCTATAACTTTGGGAAGAGAAACATTAGTCCATGGACCCTAGATTTCCAAAACAAATGTCGTTTAGGGCCTCAAAACGGCTTCGGAAGTTGAGGACCCGAAAAACTGCTAAAAATAGTAAATTGTGTTACAATTACGGAAATTGAAAAACTGAAAGAGACAGTCATGGGGGTCCAAATGGGATAGGTGGGTGGCCACCAACATCCACATGGATCAATAGGTACATGAGTGTTCATGTCACAATCGTCGTCCTCCTCAACCTCCTTCTCCCCCTTCGCTGGCGTTGCCTTAGAGCCATACGCCTCTCCCTTACTCTTCTTCTTCAGACACTCATTCTATAATGACACAGTTCCCAAAATTGAAGCACTTGAACTTGGAAAGGTCCTTTTTCTTCCTCTTCTCCTTCTTTCTCGCAGATGCCAGAGCTACATCCTCTTCCTCTTCATTCTTGATCCAGACTCCTTTGCTACTACTTCCCATCCCAGTATGCTCTAGAACAATATCTCCCACTCCTCGGGAGAGACTGCGTTAAGTGTGTTTCTCACCAACATCACCTCATCTAGCTTGGCCCCTTTGGAAATCAGTTGGTCCAGAATCTCCTTCAACCTACTGAGGAAGTGATCTATCTTCTCCCCCTTCTACATATGTTATGACCGCGCCTGATTCTGAAGTAATATATTCCTCTACACAAAAGTATGATAGTACAATTTCTTCAAGGCATCCCACATTTCCTTTATCATCTCCTTGTCGACAATATGTTGGATCACATGATCCTTGACCCCATCAAGGATAATGCATTTCGCCTTGGCCATTGCCTCCTCGTACTTTTCATTATCAGCATGGTCATCTTGGATCCCCATTGTTCTCAAGGAGAAAGCCTTCATGCAATGTCTATCTAGAATGGGAAAGATCCTGGCCTTCTAGAACACAAAAGTTGGATGCCCCATCCAGCCTGTCCTGATCCCTAAGCCCATTCATGGCCATCTCTCTTCTCTTCTTGTCAACTCCTCTGAGTCTCTCTACTTCCCTCTGTAAGTTCTCTCTTTGACTCCTGCTGAATCTCTCTACTTCCCGATTGGAAGTTCTCTCTTTGACCCCTGTTGAGTCTCTCTACTTCTTGTCTGGAAGTTTTGTGCTCGACTCCCTCTGAGTCTCGATTTCCCTTCTAGAAATCATCCTGCCAATCATCAAGTTGCACCTCTTCGATCTTCTGTGCACCTGCAACACAGATCTGGATTCCTTGGATAGAAATCTACCTCGGTAGAAACTCCCTCTACCTTGGTTTGTCCCTGTTAGATATTTTTCTACCCATAGTACCCCACTAACTTCCTCTCGCAAATTGCCCACAACTTCCTATGCTCCAGCAACTGAAGGACTGAGCTTGTAGGCTCTGCACAATATCGACACTAGAAAAATTGCTCCCTCTGCCAACTGCATTAACCCTCCTAGTCTCTGCGTGGCTCTGTGTGAACCTTTTCTGCCCTCCTTGACCTCTGCACTAGCCTCTCTTTGGTCCGGATTGATGACGCAGTCCCTCTGCGTCAACCCTTGTTCTGTTGCTTTCTACAAGGATCAGCTTCTGTCAGTCGGAATAGTTGATTCTGCTGCAAATGCTCTACTTCAGCTGATGCCTTTAGCTCTTGTGTGATCTACAACCACCCTCTAATACCATGTTGAAATTTCTAAGTCTATCTATTATCAATTTAATCTGTATTATTTTGGTTTATTTCTTCTACTTGTTAATTCTAGACAAGTTATTTAAAACATATAAATAATGAAATAAACATAATACAATCTCAACATCTACCAATCAACAGCTGAAAGGAAACAAACACACAAGTGACACCATTATTTTTGGACAACTTGTCCCCAAAAAAACCTAATGCGGAAAAACCGGTGCAACAATTCTGATGGTTTATTATTATGCAATATATCCTTGAGTACAATTGGGTGACAAACTGGCTCACCCGACAGAGAAAAATAACTGGTAGTAATACTTCTCTATTCAGAAACAGGTATTCAAAAAACTTGTCCCACGAAACCCTCTCCAGCAACTCTGAAGTATTGTGCTGGCCCTTTTGGGCTCTATGTCAACCTTAGAACCCTTTGCGCCATCCCTCTGAGGTACTGCGCAGCCTTTGGGACCCTTTATGTGGATGACGCAGGCCCTCTGGCCTCTACATTGTTTCTGATGGGCTTTGCGTGGCCTGCACTGGCTTCTATGTCTTCCTCTGTGCTTCTGCGTTGGTCTCTCAGTATTATTTCTACCTCTCTGTCCAGTAATCACTGCCCCTCATTGTTGATCACTAATTCGACTTTACTTAGCAGACCCTGCTCTAGTATATCGAATGACTGATCACTCTGGTGTATCTTCCAACTGATCCTCAAGCCTCCTCTTATACTTTTCTTGTTGGTCCTTCAACGGCCAAGATTAAATCTCTAATCAATGGATAAGATTATATTTGGCTTGATCCATGACTTTTGGAACCTTCTAACCCAGTTTTATATTAATACCTATTAATATTTTATTTTTCCCCAGTTTAGACTTAGGAACTCCATTTCATGGCTAGATCACATCCGATGCTACCCCAAGTCAACACTCCCTCTTAGCGCAGAATGTGATCTAGTAATACTGCTCACTAAGCTCTGACTATATGGCACTGGATCCTTTGCTGATGCTAAGCCTCCCTGCCCAACATCCTTTGCATTGCTGCATCTTGTACTGTTGACCATGGCTCTGTCACTTCCATTGCTACATCCGTACGGTAATTCCCTCTGCATCCATGCTGCTACTGGTCCTTTCTCCCAACACTACATTTGCACTACAACCCCCTCTCATCATGCTGCATCATGCTACTATCAACTGCTACTGCACTGCAACTCAGTTACTAAGAAGTAAGTAACTGATGCACCCAACTACTAACATCCCTGCCAGCCTAGAAACACTCTCGATGCTCAAGTTTCCTCTGCCACTATCAAGTGCTCCCTCGACAGCCTATGCGCTGCTGCAACAATTCCCTGCATCTTGCACCAATGCAAAACATCTTTGTGTCATCCTGCACTATTGCAACACTCTCCATGCCTCTCACACTGCTGGAGCCTACTAGCCTTTTGCTGCCTGGGGACTCCTATACTGTAGTACCCTCTGCCGCTTCATCTACATCCATTTCTACCGACATTTGCCAGACTTGGCTACTCTCTCTTTGGGGCTCTCATAGCAAGGTATAATCCAAGAGGTTGGGTACGTCAAGGTCTTGCCCATCATCACCTATAGTCCTCCTCACTACAACTCGATGTCTCCCCACCTCTTCCCTAGAGGTACATGAGCACTCATGTCACAATCGTCATCCTCCTCAACCTACTTCTCTGCCTTTGTTGGTCCTGCCTTAGAAACACATGCCTCTCCCTTACTCTTCTTCTTCAGACACTCGTTCGCATAATGACCCGGTTCCCCACAATTGAAGCATTTGACCTTAGAGAGGTCCTTTTTCTTCCTCTTCTCCTACTTTATTGTAGATTCCAGAGCTGCATTCTCTTCCTCTTCCTTATTGATGCAGACTCCTTTGTTGCTACTTCTCATCTTGCTCAGCCTTCTGATCTCCTCTTGGTGAAGAGCCGCCCACAATTCTTCCCAATCTGGAAGAGTCTCACTGCCCAGTATGCTCTGGAAAAATGTCTCCCACTCCTCAAGTACTACATTAAGTGCGGTCCTCACCAACATCTCCTTATCAGGCATGCCCCCTATGGAATTTAGTTGATCCCAGATCTCCTTCAACCAACCGAGGAAGTGATCTATCTTCTCCCCCTTCTGCATCTTGTATGACTGTAGCTAATTCTCAAGTAACATCTTCCTCTGCGCGAAAGTATACTGGTACAATTTCTTCAAGGTGTGCCACGTTTCTTTCACCATCTCCTTCTCGGCATTATGTTGGACCACATGATCCTTGACCTCATCAAGGATGATGCATTTCACCTTGGCCATTGCCTCCTCATACTTTTCATTATCAGCTGGGTCAATTGGGAACACCATTGTTCTCAAGGCGAAGGCCTTGATGTGATGTATATCTAGAATGGATAGGATCTTGGCCTTCCAGACCACAAAGTTGGATGCACCATCCATCCTGTCCTAATCCCTCGACCCATTCATGGCCATCCCTCTGCTCTTCTTGTTGACTCAGAGTCTCTCTACTTCCCTCTAGAAGTTCTCTCTTCGGATCCTGTTGAGTCTCTCTACTTCTTGCTTGGAAGTTTTCTCTTCGATTCCTGCTGAGTCTCTCTACTTCCTGCATAGAAGTTATCTACTCAACTCCCTCTGAGTCTTGATTTCCCTTCTATAAATCCTCCTGCCAATCGTCAAGTTGCACCTCTCCGATCTTCTGTGCACTTGCAACATTGATCCAGATTCTTTGGCTACAAATTTGCCTTGGTAGCAACTCCCTCTACCTTGGTTTTTCCATGTTAGGTATTGTTCTGCCCATAGTAGCCCACTAGCTTCGCTCCCAAAAACTTCCCACAACTTCCTATGCCCCAACAACTGAATGACTGAGCTTGTAGGCTCTATACAATCTCGACACTAGAAAAATTGCTCTCTCAGCAAACTACGTCAACCCTCCTAGTCTTTGCATGAGCCTTTTATGCCCTCCTTAGCCTCTACATTGGCCTCTCTCTGGCCCAGACTGATGACGCAATCCCTCTACATCAACCCTTCTTCTGCTTCTTTCTACAAGGATAAGCTTCTATCACTTGGGACAACTGATTCTGTTGCAAATGCTCTACTTTAGTTGATGCCTTCATCTCTCTGTGATTTTCAACCACCCTCTAATACCATGTTGAGGTTTCTAAGTCTATCCATTAGAAATTTAATCTGTATTCTTATGGTTATTTCTTCTACTTGTTAATTTTGTACAAGTTTTTTAAAACATATAAATAACGAAATAAACACAATACAATCTCAACATCTATTGATCAACAACTAAAAGAAAAAAAAAACACAAAAGTGACAACGTTATTTTTGGACAAATCATCCCTGGAAAAACCCAATGCAAGAAAATTGGTGCAACAATTCTGAGGGTTTATTATTATGCAGTATATCCTTGAGTACAACTGGGTCCCAAACTGGCTCACCTGACAAAGAAAAAAACCAGCAGTAATACTTCTCTATTCGGAAATAGGTATTCAGAAAACCTATCCCAAGAAACCCTCTCTAGCAACTCTGAAGTATTGCATTGGCCCTTCTGGCCTCTGCATCAGCCTCATAACCCTTTGCACCATCCCTTTGAGGCATTGCATAGCCTTTGGGACCCTTTGCATCACTCCTATTTCCCTCTACGTGGATGACACAGGCCCCCTGGCCTCTACGTTGTTTCTGTTAGGCTTTGCATGGCCTGATTTGGCTTCTGCATCTTCCTCTCTGCTTTTGTGTTAGTCTCTTAGTACTATCTATGCCTCTCTGTCCAATTACCCCTCATTGTTGATCACTGATTCGACTTTACTTAGCAAACCTCGCTCTCGTAAATCGATTGACTGATCACTCTGGTGTATCTTCCAACTGACCCTCAAGCCTCCTCTTATACTTTTCATGTTGGTCCTTCATGACCGAGATTAAATCTCTAATCAATGGCTAAGATTATATTTGGCTTTATCCATGACTTTTGGGACCTTCTAACCCAATTTTATGTTAATATCTCCCAAACTGGGTACAATCTGTCTAAACCATTTCTGTGTCTTGGAGATCTCATGTGATTTAGCCTCTCCACCAATTTTCATGGCTAGAGCACATCCAATGCTACCCCAAATCAACAATGTACTCCTCTTTAATAGGTTCAATATACCTTACTCCTTCTTATGGATCAAATGGAACGATCACCCTCATATTGTTGCTTTAAAATATAAGTTTCCTCTTATTTAAGTTGATTATATCCATGTTGGAAAATGCCCAATCCAGTCCAAGTAATGCAGGATATGGATTACTGTCATCCACAATTTCTATCACTTCAAAATTAGTAGTAGTGCGCACCCATTCATTATCCACTGTAATGTGTGATAATCTTCCTAAATGAACAATATTTTGTCGATTCACCATTCTTAGCTGAATAGGTGACCATTGCAACTTCGGTTTACCCATTAAATCACATGTTTGCTTTGTCAGGACATTAGCTTCACATCCTAGATCTCAAATAACTTGGTTCATGTCATATTCTCCTATTTGTGCACTAAGCCTCATTTCCTTTCGAGTTTCTTATGTCTATGTAAATTGTTAACTTCAAGCATCTCACTTGGCGATACTTCTTTAGATGCACAAGAATTTATCAATTCTTGCAGCCCTTCTACAAATTTCTAGTTTCTTAACAGCTTCATGCAAGTTTATAGGAAAGACTTTAAAATACCTGGATCCACATCTTGTGTCACAACTGATATAATGTCGTAGTTATCCTTCTGCATTGGTTTTGGCTACACGCTAGAGGTCAAAGCCCCAACATCCATAAATCTTCACGTGACTTCCATAAAAAAATTCTTTTTCCTTCTGAACATCAAAGGCAGTAGCTTTCTCCTTAGTCTTTCTCACCCATGTGGCTTCAACTTCCTTCTTTCCATCTTCTTTATTATTTTCTGTCGTATCTCCACTCCTTATTGCAATA
Source organism: Pinus taeda (assembly GCA_000404065.3). Taxonomy (NCBI): domain Eukaryota; kingdom Viridiplantae; phylum Streptophyta; class Pinopsida; order Pinales; family Pinaceae; genus Pinus; species Pinus taeda. The sequence continues at coordinate 63,345 of APFE031125972.1, read as the reverse complement.
TTAATGCGAGGTTCAACAGTCCTTAGTTCCACAGTCATCATCTAAATGTTCTATGTCGGCTGTTAATTTTTTTCTTACATTTTTTCCATAAGTACTAGACGCTCCTCAATTACATGATCAAATGATTAGCAATACTTACATGTCGTAATAGGATTCTAACAATCTCTTGCAAAGTGACTTGCCTAACCGTAGTTATATTAGATAATTTGTCCTCATCCTCGACCAGCTCGACCACTTCGACCAATACCTCAACCTCAGCCTTGATAATGACCTTGACCGCTATGTTGTCCATGTTCTCCAGCTTTCGTTCTATAGGCATTAATACTGCGCTCCATTATCAATTCATAAGCTCGACAATTGTTCTTGTCATGCCATACTGATTTGTAGAATTTGCAAAATAAGTTTCTTGGAGTTTGGACATACTTTTGGAATAGGTAGAAAGCTTTTGAGCAATGTTCACCTCTAGTTTTACCTATCTCACACCACAGGCTAGATCCAACGTTTAAAGTGTTTGGTGGTCTGGTAGCCATGTATTTTCTGAAGAGAGGGCATTGTTATTTAGAATGACCTTCTGCTTTACACTTTATACACCACACTTCTTCTCCAACTTACTTATTTTTCTTCATATCTTGTATCTGCAGAGTCAAATTTGCCAGCTGACTCTAGATTTGTTGCATACGTGCATTGGTATCCCCTATAGGCGAAGCTTTTAATTTCATTGCAAGTTCTAAAGCTTTGGCTTGAGTTTTTGTCTTCTGTTGTGACAAAGGCAATCTTATATGTGGAAGCAGTGCAACTATAAATCATTCTTTATGTTGTTGAAGAGCTATTTTTAAACTCACTTGAACCAATAATATCTTGAATCTTTGATCAAATTCTCAAACAGACTCAGTAAGCCTTTGTTTGATTTCTTTTAACTTTGTGATACAGGGCGACTCAGACTTCGATTTCTTAAATTCTTTTACCAGTGTTATTTTAATGTCTTCAAATGATATGTTATGATTGCTTGAATACTTCATGTACCATATCAACTCTCTATCTTAGAATGTCGTGACAAGCTATGATTTCTTTATATTTTCACCATGGACCTGCTTCGTTGTCCATACTACTTCACATAAGAACCATACCTGCTCTGGATCCTCTGATCCAGTCCCTTTAGAGATAGGTAGCTTAATATCATCAACCATAGTTCTTCTCGAAGGGAGAGCACAGGGGTGGGGGACGGGAAAACCCAAATGCACCCTGATTACTCCTTGATTATGGCTTCAATGAACTTTCAGGCTGGAAGGGAGAATACTGCGGAGTTACTTCAGGATTCTTAGGGAAATTTTCTTCACTTTTAGACTTACTTAACAAAGAGTTATAAAGATAGCTACCAATCAAACAAGAAATTACCTAGTACCTATTTTTTGAAGTAGCAAAAAATCACTCGATTTTGAAAAATGGCAATTCAAAATACACATTTTTTTTAGCACATTTTTGGTACTTTAAATTTTTTTATGTAACAAGTATGAACAATTTTTTTAAATGTTAGTGATTTTCATGCTGATTTTGAAAAGTGTTAATGCAACATCAACACATTTTTTTAGAGGGCTTATTTTTGACACTATAATTTTTTTTTATGTATCAAGTGAACGCTTTTTTTTGTTATTGATTTTCATCTTGATTTTGAAAAGTGTTGATGAGCATCAACCCTTTATGTTTAGACGGATTATTTTTTACACTTTAAATTTTCTAATGTATTAAGTGTGGATAATTATTTTTAAATGTTGGTGCTTTTCATGCTGGTAATAAAAAAAAAGCAAAAAACATGACAAAAAAAAACAAATACAAAAAATATATGTAAAAATAAAAAACGCAAAAAAACTAAAATAATAATAATA
>APFE031125972.1:35515-60151 GCA_000404065.3 Pinus taeda | reverse complement strand
ACGGTCCGTGTCGATGCTTGTCTAGCAACCCAATTCCATTATGTGCAATTTGATAGTTGATTTTAATTTTTTTTTTTATAATGAATCTACTCTACCCCACAATGTGTTAATTTCATGGTTGATCTTTAAATTTTCATTACAATGGGTTGAGCTCACCTACACTACGTGTCAATCTAATAGTTGATTTTAATTTCTTTTTTAAATGTATGAAGTTGTCTTAGGCTAAGATATTAAAATCACTATACATTTAACATTTAAAAAAGAATACTCTTTGTATAATAACTTTTTCATTCATGTATTCATTTTTAAAGTTTTTTAGTCATAATTTTTTTCCATAATGTCATGCTTGAAATATTTTGAAAACTTAAGATTGTTTTGTAGTCATAATCTTTGATTTTAATTCTATGGTTGAAAAATTGTCAAGGTTTTAATGTTTTTCTAAGTCGTGATATTTTATCTTTAATGCTATGATTGGAAACAGTTATAAGTATTTGATATTTTAAATTTAATGTCATGTTTAAAAATCATTAGAATTTTAAGGCTTTTCACAGACGTGATATTTTATCTTTGATGTCATGCTTGAAAATTGTTGGAAATTTAAAGTTTTCAAAGTCATGATATTTTATTTTTAATGTCATTATTAAAATACGTTGAAAATATACCCTGAAAAAAAGACGTTATTCCAACATCAACACTTTTCGATTTCAAGTTGTTTTTGCACCAAACAAAATGACTTTTATTGTTTTTTATTGTTATTTGTAAAAAATATTTAAATTTACTCTGAAAAAAATGGTGATGCAGAATCAACACCTTTTATTTTTGGGTTGTTTTTTCATGTTTTTTTGAGGTTTTTGGGCTCAGGTACCCGTTTTGAGGTAATAGTTCTCATTTGATCGGTAACTATGTTTATAGTCAATTTCTATAAAAGTCGTTGGATCTTGGCCACAATATCTCTTTCTAGTGTCTACTCTATATCTTTTTCCACTTCGCGTTGTTCTAGTTTCTTATTCAGATCTTCTTCCAAACATAAGTAACTAATAATCTAACTGCATTTGTAAAATCCCATTTTCGCACAAAAGCATCTTAATCTAGAGTTTTAGAGATCTTAAGAACTTACCTCATGGTTCTTTGAAAAATTTATGTTCTGCTTCGTTATAAGACACAATCGAGTCTACCGCAAACTGAGTAATGGATCCTTCTGAGATGTTATCAATCCAAAAATCAACAACTCTTGATATACTATTGTTAGTGTTCTTGAATCTCTCTATTAGTTCAGAAGTCCACTCCTTAGGTTTGTCTCTTTTAAAATAGTCCTTTCTCTCTGTCAACCTTGATATCCACTCATATAGCTCCACATGGATCGAATTGAAGACGATTTCTTATTGATCTTTAAAAACTAACTTCTCCAACCACCTTTCAGTTGACAGATGAGGGTTTCTATTTTCTTGTTTTGCAAATTCTCGTTCCTTCTGTTCTACCCAATCTTGAATTTCTTTCTTTGACAGATGCCACATAAACATATCCCTCAAATGGATCTCAATCCTAGAAATGAAACCATTTGTTGGCTTAGGTTGGGCTGACCCAAGTTCAATTCTTTACTACGCACCAATAAAACCCTCAATCACTGGTGTTAGGATAACATCCCTTGGGTTAGTTTGGGCTTAAGATAACCAAAGTTTTGGTACAATTTTGTAAATAATGTAAAGTCTCCACGATTTGTGGATGCAAAACACATAGATGAATAGGGGTCAAAGGGGCTTAGCCTTTTGTTTTGGATAAGTTTTGAGTCAGTTTTGATGTTCACCCATGGTCCACGGACCATGGCATTGTATGAAAAGGTCTATAAGTAGTAAGTCTTAGTGAAAGGAAGAAGTAACTAACTAAGAAGAGAGAAGATAGAGAGTTGAGTTGATAGAAGAGTCTAAGGCAAGAAGGCTATCTTTCCTGCATTTAGAAAGGGGAAGAAAGGCTCCGCAGCTGAGTACGCGAAGGCCTTGGTACAGTCTATAGCTAAGTGCACAGACCCCTGCAGTTGTGTGTGCAGGGCAGTTTTGAATCTGTAATCCTGAATTAAAGATCAATAAAGACAGTTTTCTGAATAATTCTTGAGTATTTCTATTTATCTCTGTTAATATTATATGTTCTTGATGAATTATTTGTTTTATGAGATATTGATTGAATGTTATGCGATTTTCTTAAATAAGTGTTAATGATGTACACAATGCATGCCTAAGTAATTTCATGGAGACTATGATGAATTCTCTTATGTTTACTAATAACTTAAGTAAATCTGTGTGAACACTAATTTAGGGTTTCTCTCTGATCCACATAAGTAGATGAATTAACTGTTAAAGGTCTGCGAGGACTAATCGTAGACCTTCGCGAAGGTCTGAAGGTTGTTTTAACATAGTATAGTGGCGAGCCTAAGAGCTTATCGATTTGCGTGAAGGAAAATCTGAGGTGTTAAAAGACATCACACTAGTCTTTGGATGCAAAAAATTGGTTCTTGCATCCCACCATATTGCTTTGAGTGATACTATAGTCTGCACTACACAGGTTGTTGCGGAAAGGGCTAGTAGTGTAGGGTTTTGTTGGTTGGCGTAGCTAACTCTGAATGTGGGTCAGGACCCCCTAAGCCAACAAATGGTTCTGTTGTCAGGACCGAGATCTGTTTGAAAAATATTCGTGATGTCGCATCATTGAAATCTGACCAAGAAAGAGATTGAAAAGTGGTTGGATCGAAAGATTCACGAGTTCGCAGTGCAAGAAAATGGGAATCAACGCTTGTTGAAGGAAGAGTGGTTGAACAAGTATCTATATATTGAGATACATGAGATCTTCTTCTGCACCTTCCCCATTGAGCTATATGAATGGTTGGCTAAGTTGATAGATAACGAAGGAAGATGGCAGCTCAATAATCCTATAGTGTGGACTCCAGAATTAGTGTGATGGTTAGAAGCCTCTAAAAACAAGATTGCACAGACTATCAATCACTGGCTCAATTAAATTATAGGAGGATTTGTTACAGAATTTGCAGTTGACACCTCAGTTAGCTATAGCGAAGTGGACTGGCGATTTTTCAAAGGATTCTGAGGTAAGTACTTAAGATCATTGAATACTTGGATTAAAATGCTATTATGTGAAAAATGGGTGATGCCATTACCTTGATGTTCAGAGCTACGCGAAGTGGATGATTATTTAGAAATCGTGAAGGATGAGGACCAGAGTATAGTCCATTAATTGGACCTCCTTTAAGTGACGACGAAGGGGCGGAATAGACTCTCTCACAAAGTGTTGTTCAGCTAACCACTCAGGGGATTCCTCGAGTAAATCATTTGTCCACCCCACCTCCAGCCCCACCTCCACCACATACACCTTTGCCCACACATCCACCTCCACCACCACCATTCAACATGGCGAACGCGATGAAGGTGACAATTTTCAAGGGCATAGGAAGTGAAGATGCAAAGTAGTTCTGGTTTTTTGCGAACACTATGTGGACAATGCAACAAATTACTGATGACAATATAAAGGAGAAATTGGTTACCGCTATATAGGATTGCATGCTAACCTAGTATATTAAGTATTGTTCTGATAATCTGCTTGCAATGCTAATAAAGACTAAGACATCTTAAAGCAAGGAGTTTAGTAAGCCTAAGTTTGACGCATACTCAGTAATTGGATTCAAAGAAATCATGATGTGGGTCGATGAGATACCTTGAGAGTTAGATCAAAGGTTGAAGTGTCAGATTCGAGAAGCTAACATGCAGCTCATAGATAGTCAGCATCACGAATGGTTTATAGCTTCACTTCTACCCCACCTAAGAATTGCACTGTCACAACAAAAGATAGGAACGTAGGCAAAATCCTTGGAAATTGCAATGAGGTTGCATTCATCACCTATTCAGGATACAACCTTGGGGGTATAGCAAATCCACTCACAATTAGCAAGCTTACACCTGGAGTTACAGAATTTGAAGAAATAAAAGGAGACTAAACTAGAAGTGCACACAAAAATTTGGTGTTTGAAGTGCAAGGGACAGGGGCATGATAAAGATCATTTTCTAATGTACGCGAATTATATTATAGGAAGGGAGAAATTGCCCTAAAGCTAGAATCCCCAACAGGGACGAGCATGGGGGTCATGCTATGGTGTACTATTTGTCAAGTTGGTGGACAACATGTGACAGATAACTTCCATTTACTTCAAAAGTTTTCCCAAACACCCCAATAGTTGTTCTGTAACTTTTGCAAATTTGTGGGCCATGATGAGCACCACTGTCGAAGCTATGGGATAATGATGGAAAGAACACCTACGTACCATATGCAAGCATAAACTCGGCCTCCAGAACAGGGCATCGGAGGAGTGTGTGGAGGTTATTAGGGACAAGGACGAGGCTGAGGAGGAGGAGGGCCTGGCAAAGGCCGTGGTCAGATCATCTGCTACAACTGCAAATAGCCAGGGCACTATGCATGAGAGTGCCAAAACCCTACACACCCATCATGTCAATATTGCAGATAGTTTTACCATACTATCGAATAATGCCCACTGCTAATAGCTAAAGATGCAAGAGAAGAAAACACAGCCTTAGCATCCTACACAGAATCTAAAGATGATAAGGGTTGAGCCCCATGAAAAAGATCAAAACGTTAACATTTTGCCAAGAAGTGGAATGATGACTGGCACTGATTAAGATAAACAACTTGAAGAAGAAGGATGGGTCCGCAAAGCACTGAAAAAAGAAGTCGGCTTTTATTTGGATCATGCTAAGGAAACATTTATGGAAGCTAAGAAGAGTGTCCACCTCAGGAAGCCAAGACAAGGTGTAAAAAATCAACGTGCCTACAGAGGTTGATCCCTCTGTACTCACTACGTTTTTGGAGACCTACATGAAATTTTTGCGTGATAGCAAGGTTGTGGAGAGTCTACATGAATTAATCAATAAATGTGCCAACAAAGAGAAATCCCCTGATGGAAACCATGTAGTCAGAAAAAATAGCAAACATAAGGCAGGAATAGGGTGCGAGATGAGGCTCACTAGATAGATAGGTGATTATGAGATGGACCGGGTCATTTTGGATCTGGGGTCCGATGTGAACATATTACCAAAACAAAAATGGGAAAGGATGGGGAGACCTACACTACAGTGGTATGGTGAACCAACATAAAATCATCCCCATGGGACGGTTATATGGAGTAAGAGTTGATATTGAAGGTGCAAGCACAGTAGTAGACTTTGAAGTTATAGAAATTGTTGATGATAGTAATCCCTACCCCGCGCTCTTGGGAATTGACTTAGCTATTGATATGAATGGGGTCATCAATTTGAAGAAGAGGAAAATGTCATTTGAGAGAAATTCACTTTAGGTTATAGTACCGTTGGACCCTACAGAAGGGGCGCAATATACTAAACCAATCTTCAATTATGACAAAAGCGATAATGAACTAGATCAAATCTACAAAATAATAGTACGAGATCAGGATTGGATCAATCCAACAGTAGATGGGAGGATTGCATGGGACCAGGAGAGTTCCTACACCTCTGATTCAGATGAGGAGTTAGAGCATTGGTAGAATCACTTACATGAAGTGTCTACCTTGCGATGCAATATGATGATGAAGTCATTGCATCGTGTTTCATCGGAGGTAAGAAACTACCCTATTATGATGGTTTAACTGACGTAGATCTATTTTTGGAAAAAATTGAGGGCAAAGTCCCTGAGGATCACTGCTTCCAAGCATTAGAGCTGGCACTGTGCACTACGCCCGCACAATGGTGGGGTATGCATAAGGATAGCTTTGCTGAATGGTGAGATTACAAGAGAATGATGAAGTTATGGTTTGGGCATACTAACATGAGAATGACTGAGAAATATAATGGAAGGGATGATTGTGTGATCACCTAGCAAAGTGGACTAAAGCATGGGGAATAGAACCACAACCAGAGTGGGTACACATATTTCACCATACTTTGGATACAATTCCCATGAGCTGGTATTTGGAAATGGAGCTCCGCCATGGCACCGAGGAATGGGAAATATTGAAGGAAGGGTTCTTATTAACCTTCAATTTTAAAGATGGCTTCACAAGCATCGATGAAGCACTGCAAGAAATTAAGATGGTTATCTTCAGAATGCCGACATAACCTATGGAATGGACCCAACCAGACTGGAGCACCTAGCTGTGCCATGCAATGGAATGCTATAATGTAACCACTAAAGAGGAAGATGAAGACACACAAAACATTAATATTTCAGAGGCAGAAGGGCATCGCGAAGTCGAAGGCCCACAAATAGAAAAAATTGGACATCTATGCACCCTTAAAGACAAAACAAATAAACATTGTCTATGAAAAATAACCAAAGTTCGTGAAAATTGGAGATTATTGGGACGACACTACAATGGATAAATTTGTTGAGTTACTTCGCGAATTCCAGGATCTCTTCCCTACTAAGCTTTTGGATTTGAAGGGTATAGTTGGCGATTTGGGCATTATGAAGATCACTCTAAAGTCGGATGCGAAGCCTATTAAAGAGAGGTTGTATCGCGTTAATCCTAAATACAAGGACAAGGTTCGGTAGGATTTGGATAAGATGATGGAGACATGCATCATAGAACTTGTTGAAGAATCTGATTCCGTGAGCCCAATGGTGGTTCACGAGAAGAAACAAAAAGGTGAAATAAGGATTTGTGTAGATCTATGGAAGATTAATGATGCGTGTGTCCACGACCCATTCCCAACGCTGTTTACAAATGAATTGTTAGACAATGTCAGAGGGAAGGAGGCCTACTCCTTTACTGATGTGTTTTCTAGGTATCATCAGATCAAGATTGCGCTAGAGGATAGGAGAAAAACAACCTTCGCAATGGAGTGGGATTGTTTTCAATACACCATGATGTCGTTTGGGCTTAAGAATGTGCCTGCAATATTTTCCCGTGTAGTCATAGCAACTTTCAAGGAGTTCATTCAAAAGTTCTTGGAAGTCTACTTTGATGACTGGATGGTGTTCGGATTAGTGAAGCACCATGTAGCCAGTCTACGCCTAATGTTGGATACGTGTCGCAGATACCAGATCGCATTGAATTTGAAGAAATGCATATTTTGTGTTCCCATTGGGATCTTGCTTGGTCACATGGTGTATAGGCAAGGATTAATGGTGGACCTTGCAAAGATTGTAGTAATTATGAATTTGGAGGCCCCGAGGAATGTCAAGAAGCTACGCACGACACTGGGACATATGGGATACTATATAAAGTTTATCAAATATTATGCTCAAATTACTGCGCCCATGGAGAAACTGCTAAAAAAGGACGCAAAATTTTGTTGGGACGAAGAATGTTAGCACAACTTAGATGTATTGAGAGAAAAGATGTTCACTACACCAGTTTTGGTATTCCCTAATTGGAAAAAGGAGCTTCACATACATGTGGATACCTCTTGCATTGCGTTGGGTGCGGTGCTAACACAGGCTAGTGAACGAGAAATGGACCATATTATAGCCTTCACAAGTAGGAAGTTATTAAAGGCTGAGAAAAATTATTCAATGACTGAGCACGAAGTATTGGATATGGTGTATGCGCTACAAAATTTCAAGCATTATCTGTTAGGAGGGCAATTCAAGATGTACACAGATCATTCTGCCTTGAAATACTTGGTCAACAAACATGTGTTGGGGGGGAATATCTGTAGATGGTCGCTACTATTTCAAGAGTATGACTTTAAAGACATTGTGAATCCAGTGAGGTTAAATGTGGGACTTGACCATTTGTCGCGAATCGAAACAGGAGAGGAGCCCAATAATATGGAGTAAGGGTTGCCAGATGCACATCTCTTTGTGGTGCATGTAGCAAAGACCATTTTGCAGACACTATTCACTTCTTGACTACGGGGACAACACTGGAAGGATATACAAGCCAGCAAAAGAAGGAATTAGTAGTGTGCGCGACTGATTTTTCAGTTATTGTGGGACATTTGTATAAATGAGTGCTGATGAAATATTGTGAAGATATGCATTGGACTTTGAACAAGATAAAATTCTAGCTAAAGCTCATGCAGGAGCTGCGAGAGGACATTATGAAAGAAAGGCAATGGTCTAGAAGATTTTGTGCACAAGTCTATGGTGGCCAACTCTGCACAAGGATTCCAAGGCATATTGTAAGGCGTGCGATGCATGTCAAAGAACTGGCAGACCCTCATGAAGGGATGAGTTACCACTACATCCTCAGGTGTCCTTGCAGGGATTTTAGAAGTGGGCGATTGATTTTGTTAGGCCAATTCAGCCTCGGGGAAAGAAGACAGGTCCACGCTATATTATCACCATGACAGAATATCTAACCAGATGGGCGAAGCACAGCTAGTTAAGGATTGTACAGGGGCCAGCAAAGTTTTTGTTTGAGTATGTCTTAACCAGATTTGGCTACCCGAAAGCATTGATGAGTGTCTAGGGTACGCACTTTTTGAACGAAACAATCAGTGCATTGACTGAAGAATTCTAATTCTACCATCAAAAGAGTACACTGTATCACCCACAGGAAAATGGAACTATTAAATCCTTTAATAAGATTTTGGAGAACGAGTTGTTGAAGATCTGCAATGCGTAGCGAAATGACTGGGATGTGCATGCACCTGCAGTAATCTGAGCTTATAGGACGACTTGTAAGAAGCTGATAGGGAAAACACCATTAAGATTAGTATATGGGGTTGAATCCATAATTTCGATGGAGTACATTGTACCTAGTCTATGAATAGCAACGTTGATGGATATGGCGGATCATGAGGCCTTGGAGGAACGGCTCGCGCAACTGATGGAGCTCGAAGAAGATCAATTTTTGGCAAGATTCCATCAACAAGTCCAAAAGGAGCACGAAAAAGTGTGGCATGATCGCCATATCAAGCTTCGCGCGTTCAAGGTAAATGATCTTGTCCTATTATATGATAGTAAATTCACTAAATTTCTGAGTAAATTCTAGATGCATTGGTTAGGGCCATATATTGTCAAAGAAATTACAGATGGAGGCACAGTTCAACTCACAAAGATGAATGGGGAACCCTTCCTAGGAAGAGTGAATAGGAGTAGGTTGAAGTTGTATATAAGAGATCCTGCACAATGACTATATGGCAATAGGATAGTCTTAGTGCTCCAGGAAGTTGCAAGGGAATGCAAGACTATAAACTACACTGCCCCGCTTGGAGAACAACACAATGAGCAGGCTGTGTGGAGAGTGACAAAGATGCAACCCATGAAGCTGTGCTCAAGAAGTTGTTCCATGGAGGAGTGCACCATGTAGTGTAGTAGGAAAGTGACCATTGGAGTTTATGTTCATGACTTGACGGCTAGAAGACGGTTAAGTGGAGTGGGGTGGTGGAAATTAAGGCAAAAATATTTGAAGATCTACCACCAAAACAAAATATATCATCAGAAATTGGGGGGAATGGTCAGATTTTGAATTCAAAACCCCTTATATATTACGTGTGTCAGTCCAACAGAGAAAATTTTTTTCTCTAAGAGTTATTAGTGAATTTCCCTATCTGTTGCCTATGAGCCAAGAATTTTGGGAAGAATTCCTATCACGAGAAAACATTTCTCCCGAAGCTTGTGAGTTGTTTATGGAGAGAATGACTGCCACCAACCCTGAGGAAGCCTTGAATTCGGAAGTAGTTGTGTCCGATGAACCAGGACCAGAAGTATCGAGAGTAGAGGCTACGCCTGTAGTGCCCACGGCACCGAGGTCGCCTAGACCAAAATAGACCATGAAAAACGACAAACAACCTGCAATGAAAGAGAAACAATCTACGAAAGATAAGAAAAAGAATGTGGCGGTGTATGCCTCCCCAAGAAAACATACTAAAACCCAAGAAAAACAGAAGAAAGATAAGTAGCCAGAGAGGGTAGTCAACCTAGAGGAAGAAGAATTCCAGGGATCAGAGGACATTTATGCTCTCATGATAAGGCTACCTAAATATATCCCTCCATGGAAGGGAAAAGCAAAGGTCATGAAAGACCCAGATGCCGAAAAGTTTACAGTATCCACACCCCTACTACCTGAGCAAGTCCCTTTTGAAGGCCCTTGGCTTGCGAGGATCTCGTTGTTAAAAATGGAGGATTGGGACCTTGCATACCACACTAAATGTCCACATTTGGTGACGTACAAATATATGCAGAATGTCTATTATGAAGAAATTGGTGTTACAGTATTGGAGACACAGGAATGGGTTCGCGGTGTTGAGCAATCAAGGTTGCTCAATCTGTTGTTGGTGCCACATTATCGCCACACCCTCATTAATACGATATGTGTGTGCTAGCTCCTCACACTAGTGCATGATGGGTGCTTATGGCTAAGAGAGCCTATTCCCCATCACGGACATGCTAATTCACATAATCAAGTGACTTCCTTACAAAGGCGTGAACCCAGCTAAGGAGTTTGGAGGAGAGACTGGGGAGAAGGATCTTGTAGAGAGGATGAAGAGGGATTGCGGCCTTCTCAAGAAATCGTGAGGGTATTCTATTCTTTCCATCACAAACCCAACAATTCAATTCACTGCTTAGATTTTAGTAGGGAAGGTCATGAGAAAATGCCACCTAGATGAAGTTTCGATGCCCATAGTTTCCCTTGCTATGTAGTGCGCGAAAGGTGTGCAGTTTAATTAGGAAAGGTACCTCTGTTAGGAGTTCCTCATGAACTGCCAAGAAGCCCAGGATGAGACCAAGCCTTTCCACTACACTTGGTTATTTCTGTCAATTTTGCTTGTTGCACGAAGATTGCCGAAGAATAGCCAATTTCCTCCACTCAAGGAAGGATTGTAGAAGGCAACACAATTTTCTTCCTTGTGTCCATAAAGGATGTCGTGCGAATCACAAAGACAAAGATATTTTGGATTCTGGTGGAAATGGATCTCCATATGGCAATTAGTCAGCATCCGATGTTTTCCCCAACCTTATTCACATAATTGTCAGCCTACGTGGTGTTCAAGGCTGACTTCCACAGAATCTATAGCGCGGAAGGATCCAAAGTAGAAATGGCACCAGTTGCCCAATTTAGTGTCAGAAACAGATGTCAAGGAGGTTGTAGCGAAATGGCCTACAGAGTGGCGTGCCCTATCAAACTTAGAAGCTAAAACAAGCATGGGTGTGGAAAGTTCTGCTGCATAGAAGTGAAATGAGGCTGCAAAGAAAGTTGCGTAGACCCTTGCAGAGAAGAAAAATAAGGAAGTCGCATAAAAGGCTCGCATAGAGCAATGCAAGTCATAGAAAGGTGACAAGTCACAGAAACATGAGTTGTAAGTCACAGAAAGGAGCAGACAAAACATGAGCAATGCAAGTCACAGAAAGGTGACAAGTCACCTTCACCGGAGACAGAGGAAGAAGAACTTTCAGGACAAGGCGACAAAGGCAATGAGGGGAAAAGCACCCCACTTATTTGGAAATGATGTGGCAAGGAGCAACATGGTGGAATGCAGATAAAGCAGAAATCTGATAAATCACTGGTTGATCCTATGGTGCTAACAGAAGGCGATCTTGATGAGATCGGTGATAAAATCAAGGATACCACGACAGAAGTGTTGTAGTAGTTTGAGCAGTAATACATGCAGACACTGGGGAGCATCCGGAAGGATCTGCATGAGCTGCAAATCCAAACAAGAAGAATATAGGTGGGTGTTGGACAAGCGAGTGTGGAGCAAGAAAGCCTCACACTCGGGACAAGCTAAGTAGTAGAGCTAGAAAGGACCCTAGATCTTAGAACCATACCATTGCCGAACAGGTCCATTCGAGTAGAGTCCTTCGACGATCATATTATTTTGAGTACAATCTAGAACATAGGGTTGAACATAGCAGCGCTCTCTAACGAAACTCTCCATGCGCTGCATACAAGGGTGGCAGATGAATTGAGAACCAGGGAGCAGCATGCTCTCAACCTCGAGTATAAAGTTAATAACGAAAAAATGTATGCTGAAAAGGCACAGTCTCTGAACGAAAAGGAGGCACTTTAGGAGTCGAGTTCATGTCTGGAGTCAGTAGTAGCGGAGGCATACAAGACGGTGCCTGAGCTTCACATCCCAAAGGATGCACAACCAGAAGCCAAAATCAGAAAACTAGTCACTGGTGTGTGTGAGGCTAAAGCAGAAGTTGGATGGGTAACCTTTGAGTTCAACATGAAGATTGCAGAGCTCTAGTTGAAGTTGGAGTCCACTAGGGAAAATTTTAAGGATGGAAATTTATCTTGAAGATTAAAAACATTGGCGAATATCAGTACTCCCTAATATGAAAAGTATAAAATGTTTATTGATATATTTGTAAAATTATTCAAATTTATAATGATTTTATATATATTCTCTATATAAAGTTGGCGCTTTTTAAGGTAAAATAATTTTATATTGTAAAATTTGGGTGAATCATTTTAAAAAAAATGGAAATTCACGAATCTTGTTTTTGGAAAAATCATGGAAAATTAGCCCACCTACGAATATTAGCCCCTAAAATTTTCCATGCAACCCATGACTCCGCCTAAGGTTCAAGAGCAGCGCGGAGCCACAATAAAGGAAGGCATGGGTACCTTGGATGCTACAGCCACTGACTGTGTGACATTGTTCAAGCAGACTATGGAGCTAGTGACTAATCTGCAAGAGGATCCAAACCTGTAGACATTGAACACAGAGGTAAGGGAGCTGCAATGCTAATATGATGAGGTTAGGGTGACTGCGTGCACCTTAGCACCAGTGCAACACCTTGCCAAATTCCAAGAAGGAAAGTAGCTACTAGCATAGGTAGAAGAAGCACAGAAGAAAGAGGCCTTCTCAAGGCTAGGTTGCAACCTTGGTTATAGGAGGCTTATCAGGTCATGAATTTCCTTCAAGATAAGCTTAAGGGACTGCAACAGACACATCAAACGATGAGGCTAGCAGTAGAGGGACCAACCACTAAAAGATTAGTTGAAGAGGTTCGACAAGCAGTGAGACAAAGCGTCGCTGAAGTTGCAGTAATCCAAGTGGAGCTAGGAGGTCTTTGCAATAAGATCACACTACCAATAGAGTGACTCAAGGGCGAGTCACGATCTTTGTGTTGGGGTCCTGTTAGGATGGGGTCCCCGAGGTTAGTTTGGGGTTAAGATAACCCAAGTTTTGGTATAGTTTTTTAAATAATGTAAATTCTTCGTGATTTGTGGATACAGAGTGCGTAGATGAATACAGGTTAAAGGGGCTTAGCCCCTTGTTTTGGATAAGTTTTGAGTTGGTTTTGAGATTCACCCATGGTTCGCGGACCATGCCATTGTATGAAAAAGTCTATAAGTAGTAAGTCTTACTGAAAGGGAGAAGTAACTAACTAAGAAGAGAGAAGATAGAGAGTTGGGTTAATAGAAGAGTCTAGGGTAGGAAGGCTCTACTTCCTACACTTAGAAAGGGGAAGAAAGGCTTCACAACTAAGTGCGCGGAGGCCTAGGTAGAGCCCGCAGCTGAGAGTGCAGACCCCTGCAATTGTGTGCGCAGTGCAGTTTTGAGTATGTAATCCTGAATTGAAGATCAATAAAGATAGTTTTCCAAAGAATTATTGAGTATTTATGTTTATCTCTGTTAATATTATATGCTATCGATGAATGATTTGTTTTATGAGATATTGATTGAATGGTATGTGATTATCTTAAATAAGTGTTAATGATGTACGCAATGCATGTCTAAATACTTTCGTGAAGACTCTAATGAATTCTCTTATGTTTAATAATAACTTAAGTTAATCTGCGTGAACACTAATTTAGGACTACTCTTTGATGTGCGTAAGTAGGCAAATTAACTTTTAAAGGTCCGCGAGGACTGATAGTAGACCTTCGCGAAGGTCTAAAGGCTATTTTAACAGAGTACAATGGCGAGCCCTAAGAGCTTATTAAGTTGCGTGAAGGCAGATTTGAGGTGCTAAAAGGCATCACAGTAGTCTGTGGATGCAAAAACTTGGTTCGTACATCCCCCCATACTACTTCGGGTGAGACTACAGTCTGCGCTACGCGGGTTGTTGCTGAAAGGGCCAGTAGTGTATGGTTTTGTTGGTTGGCATGACTAACTTCGAACCTGGGTCAGGAGCCCCTAAGCCAACAATTGGCCCTTTCGGAAATGACCTACAAGAAAGTCGTAGTCTCATCCAAAGTGACTATGGGAGGTTACAGAACTAGGTTCGTACAACCTTGAGAGATGGTAAATTTGTATTTTTGTATGATTTAACACTTATAAACTACTTCACATTCATGAACTACTTCACACTTATACATTACTTCACAAAATTACATTAATCACTTAAACATATCATAAGAATTCATAAACTTCATAGTACTGAAATAAAGTGCACAGATAATAAGAAAATCAACACATGAAGACACATATTTTACCGTGGTGCATCCCAATGTGGGACTATGTCAACAAGAATTATTGCTTATAATATAGAATTTGGTACACAGTTCTTCACCTGCACACACAACTGCAAGTTGTCTGTGCACTAAGCTGCAGACAGTTTGGGCACTAAACTGTAGACCCAGGCCTCCAGCACTCAAGTGCGGAGCCTTGCCCCTTTCTTCGAAGTACAGTTCAAAAAAATACAACCACAAACATAGATCTCGATCCAATTGATTCATGCCTTCCTTCTTTATAATTCATCCCTATATATACGATTACATTGAGGGATTACATTGCTACATTACCATGGACCCAATACCATGGTTTCCAAAATACAAGGGACTATGGTCCAAAACCATTCAACTTTTACAATATTCTCTGCTTTTACAAAAAGGGAGGGGCTTCGAAGCAAAGCCCCTATACTGCGCGGTGGTTTTCTTGTGCAGTCTACTATGCTACATGGTCCACTTCGCAATCCACGACATCCTTTCTATTGCACGCTCTACCAACAAAATTTGGATTCCTTGCCCAAAATTTGGCTAAGTTAGGTTGCCCCCAACACTTTCCCTTATTTTGAAGATGTATTTTATACATCTTATACTTTCTCTTACTGCCTTCCAAGGTTGGTCTATTTACTAGATGGATGTAAACATTGCCTTTCTACATGGTGATCTACATAAGGATATTTACATGGAGCATCCTCTTAGTTTTGTGAAAGATTTATCACTAGTTTTTTAGCTTCAACATTCACTATATGGCCTCAAATAAGCTCATAGAACTTTTTTTTGAGAATATGGATAGGTTTTTCCTTTTTTTAGGGTTCAGCTATTGTCACTCTCATCCTACAATTTACCCTCTGAGGCAAGGTTCTACTCTTTTGATTTTAGTTTTTTTATGTGGATGATTTGATCCCCACAGGGATTTCTCCATTTATGATTCAAAATGTTAAGGAAACCTTGATGGGACAGTTTGATATGACTAACCTTGGACTTCTACCTTATTTTCTTGGACAATAGATTCATCAATAATAAAAAAGAATCATCATCTTTCAGAAAAAATGTGCTTTTGGTTTACTTCAACTCTTTAGAATGGCTAGTAAGCTTGCATGTACTCCTTTTTAGTCATATGTTACCCTTTCCACTAGTTACAACTCACCACATGTGGATCTTATGCTATATCACCAACTAGTTCGAAGTCTACTCTACTTGATTATATCAGACCTAACATTGTTTTTGTAGTAAGGCTTGTCTCTTGATTCTCTCAAAATCCTCATGAGAGTCACTGGAAGGAAGAAAAACATATTTTGAGGTATATTCGAGGGACCTCCAATTTTGACATTTAGTACATTGTTGGTACTTCTAAGCTCATTGGTTTCATGGACTTTGAATGGGTTGGATTAGTTGATGATTAGAAGTACACATTTCGTTTTGTTTTCCATCTCGGTTCTACTCCTATTGCTTGGTATTGCAAGATAAAGTGATTACATTGTCACCTATAGAAGTTAAGTATCAACCTATAATTCTTACTAGTTAGGAAATTCTTTGGCTTCGAAAATTATTGGTTGAGTTTGGCATTCGATAGGATCATCATACTAAATTCTTTGGTGTGATAACCAATTGTGTGGTAACCATACTGTCATACACATTTCAAGAAATCTATTAGAGCATCAAAGGACCAAACATATTGAGATCCATATGCATTTCATTCATCGATTTATTCAAGACTATGTTCTTAGCCTAGACTATGTGTCTATGAAAGTATAAGTTGTAAATATCATCGCCAAACCTTTGGCATCACCAAGGTTTCTTCACTTACTACTATTGCTTGGAGTGAAGGAAGTGGTACGTAAGAAGTCAACTTAAGTCCTTCTTCCTTCATATCCACATTCATATTTTTCGTCATTTTTTTTCTTTTTTCTCTCTTTTGGGAAAAAGTTTTTTCCCTTAAATTTTCTCCTTTTATTCACTTATAAAAAATTATAGATAATTACCTTAGTTAATCATATTGTTAAGATTCATTTTTTTCCTTTCTTAAATTTCACTTCTCAAGTATTAAAATTTTTTCCTTTCTTAAATTTCACTTCTCAAAGTATTAAAATTCACTTCTCAAGTATGAGAAGTATTAAAATTTGAATGCAAAATAATATTGAAACTTGTAAACTTATATAATAATCTGATTTTATATCTTCTTGCACGTTAGTCAAAGTTATCATTGGTTTTTTTTTAATGCATTTAGCATTTAGTAGATATGCAATATTAAAACGCAATATGAATTTAAAATTTGAATAATTATTCCAGCTAAAATCTAATAAAGTAAGTCAAAGGACAAAATATTAATTAAAAAAAAATTGTTGAAAATCAAAGATACTGACTGTCAGTATCCCACCGTCTAATATCTACTTTGGGATATGTCAAACCAATATCATTATTTTATTAAACAAACTGAGACTTATTTCTTCGAAACAAAGCAATCTGATTTACTAAGAAACGGCGTTTGAGGGTTGCTTCAGGATTTATGCTTGCCATGGCGTGTGTAATGGTTACACGCGTTGGTGATCTGGAGTTTTCGCAGATTGAGTTTCTGCGTTCCAGAATCCAAACCCCTCTCGCTTTAAAAGTTTTGAGAGCAAGGAGTTCTTGATGAGGAGGAAGGGAAGATGAAAGGATGTGCAAGCTTAAACTCCACATGGTCCAAGAGCCCAAAGCGTTGAGATCATCACACAGAAATTCCACTCGTTCTTCTTCAAACGACATAACTGGAAAAAACCCCACTGCGAGCACGGACAAAAGCGTTGGGTCCAGCCTCTACTCAAAGGCTTCCTCTAGCAGCGCCGCTTCATCGCTTGCTACTTTCAGGCGCTCCCTCCCGGCCACTCCCATTCTTTACAAATTCAAAGAACTCGCAGACGCCACCACGCAGTTCACCTCCAGAACGTTGGGGAACTCGTCCGTTTGGAAGTGCGTTCTCAGGGGAAAAACGGTGGCCCTCACCGTAAGAAACCAGAAGAGAAAATTTGAGGATTTCAGGACACGACTCAGAGAGATCTGCAATACCCACCACGCCAGCATAATCAAGCTCTTGGGAGCTTGCTGCGAGGGAGACCAAGTATATCTGATCTCTGAGTACGTCCAGGGATCGAACCTCGGGGACTGCCTCCGGGGTAGCAAGGTGCCGGGATACACGGTTCTCGGCTCCTGGATTTCTCGGATGCAGATCGCCGTGGATGTGGCGCAGGGGTTGGAATACATGCACCACGACAGCAATATGAATTACGTCCATAATTACGTAAAGTCCAGCAGCATTCTGATAACAGAGCCAGGCTACAGAGCCCGATTATGCCATCTGGGCGCGTCTTATCTCGCGGGTGAATATGAGGTCGATTCGAACTCGGGTATCCGGCCCACGTGTAGAGAATCCAGCATGAAGATAACTGGCACGCAGGGTTATATGGCGCCGGAATACAAAGAGAACGGCATCCTTTCGCAAAAAACAGACGTCTTTTCCTTCGGCGTCGTGCTGCTGGAGCTCCTTTCCGGCCACGAGCCGGTGAGGTATGTGCAGACAGAAGAGAGTGGGCAGAGGCTTAAGAGAATAAGCCTTATCGACACTCTGAATATCGTTTTTTCAGAAGGGGACGAAAATTTGACAGGGAGGCTAAGGTCGTGGATGGATCCTCGACTAAAGGACTCTTTTCCTGTAGATTGCGCAGAGAGGGTAGCCAGGATCGCTATTTCCTGCGTGGATGCAAACCCCAGAAAAAGGCGTGATATGAGATACATTGCAGGTGAGCTATCAAAAGTGTTTATCATGTCCGAGAAATGGTCTGAGCAAATGGAAGCCAACAAGGGCTGGACCACTGCTACTTTTGAGGCCAGGTAGAACCGTTTCTGCGAATTTTATTCGCCATGTTTTGGTTTGAGCAGTGACATTGCGTTGGTGTTACATTAGTTTGTAAGTATAGGTATGAACATTGTTGTACAGAAATAACACAAATTATTTCCAAATATTTGTTGCAGTACTGACAGTATTGATCGTTTCGTTAAAATAACTTTACCGTAATTTAAATTAAAAAACATATTAATTTAATATTTTAAAATTAAAAATCTTTTGTAGTCAAATTCTTTCAAAAGTTCAGACTACTTTTATTGTAAAAATTCTCTTCTTTTTCTTTCACTCTTCTTCTACAGAAAACGTATTTCCTTATCTTTATTGCAAATTGTCAATGGTGCCGAATCCATTACCTCGTTCTTTTCTTGGATAAGAAGTCAAATACTCGAAACGCTGTGATGAGACGTATTTAAAATAAAAAATCCACAGAAGTCGTTGCCGACATAAAATGATAGTGACAAAGGGTATTACGTTTCTACCTTCTTTAGAAATATGAGCAATCATGGAAAGTCATCATGAACTTGCATATAGTTTCCAAGTGGTCAAGTTGTCCATGGAGTAGTTTGGATTTCTTTCTAGAAGAACGATTCATGATGTAATTCCTGATGTAATTGCAACTAAAGAAGTAATTCACAACATTAAGGTAAAACATTTTAAATTTTAACGCTTTTGTGTTTAAATTGGATTTGGAAAAAGCTTATGATAAAGTAAATTCGATTTTTTTGAGATTGATTTTATTGTAGATTGGGTTAAATTGGAAGCTAGTTAAGTCATGAGTTGTGTTATGTTTTCCTGTGTTGTTGTTATTTTGAATGTTCTCTTTTTTTAAGGTCTTTCAAAGTTTTTTTTTAAGGGATGCCTTTTGTACTTGTTGTTTTTTCTTTTTGTTGTTGAAGGATTAAGCAGGATGATTTCTCAAACCACACTGGAGAAAAAAGTTAAAGGGACTAAAATCTCATATGCTCTCTATATCTTTCATCTAAGCCACACTGGAGAAAAAAGTTACAGGGCTTAAAATCTCATCTACCCTCTATATATCCCTCATCTTCTCTTTGTGGACGATGTCCTTATCCTTCAAACTATATCAACCTCAGAAGGGATTCCATATAAGGAGATCTTTAAGGTATTTTGTATTACTTCTGGCATGACAATCAATAATTCAAAGTCTTCTTTTTATCATTTAAATGTTCCAAAGCAGTGAGTAATGGAAATATTGCCTTTCAAAAAGGAAATTTTGGATGAAGGTTTTTCCTATCTTGGGTTTTTTTTTAAGCCAAATTGTTATAAAATAGTTGACTGGTCTAGGATTCTCAACCAAGAAGTTAAAAGGAGAAAACTATGAGGTCATAGGTGGTTATCTTGGGGGAAGATTGACGCTGATAATTTTTTTTAGAAAGTCTTCCTGTTTATTGCATTTCAATATCTAAGGTTCCAAAATCCATATTGTCTAAGTTGCCTCAAATAATATTTCACTTCGTATGGATAGAAACAAAAATTTCAGGTAGTTTTCACTTGGCTGGATGGGGGTCTTTAACTTTACGATGGGGGTCTCTAACTTTACCAAAGAATCTTGGTAGATGGGGCCTAAAAAAGCTTGAGTGGTTTGGGATGGCTTTGAAAATGAATAATGCTTGGAGAATCATCAACGGAATGGGCCTAATATGGAGTCAAATTGTTTTAACAAAGTATTTAAGAAACAAAATTTATGTGGAATTCATATGGGGAGTTTCAGGTAGTTTTCACTTGGCTGGATGGGGGTCTTTAACTTTACGATGGGGGTCTTTAACTTTACCAAAGAATCTTGGTAGATGGGGCCTAAAAAAGCTTGAGTGGTTTGGGATGGCTTTGAGAATGAATAATGCTTGGAGAATCATCAACGGAATGGGCCTAATATGGAGTCAAATTGTTTTAACAAAGTATTTAAGAAACAAAATTTATGTGGAATTCATATGGGGAGACTGTTCGGGGCCTTGAAGTGATGGTTCAAATATGTGGATGATCCAAATTTAAAAAGGAACGCAACAAATTATAGATATAACCATAAATACATAGATGTAGTAGAAATAACATTTCCTTTCATTAATATCAAATAATGAAATATGCTTACAAACATAATGGAAAGGAGACTAGCTCGGATGATGGTAACTTATCTCTGAGAAGATATGTGGCGGCTACATGCTTTTGAATTGAGTTACAATCAGGCTCAAGGGCCTTTTTATTATTGAAAAATAAGAGAAAATCCTAAACAACCAAAACCCTAACCCAAAGAGATGTAACACCAAGAGTTTATGGGCCCCATTGGGGTTAGTTGGGCAGCCAACTTCTCGGAGTCATAGCTTGGTCATATTATCTCTGTTTGATGTGCATGATACCTCATTAGAAAGATCTATCTGAGGACTACAACTAAAAATGTGATTTCATTAGAATCGCGAGAGGAATATTGCCAAAAAAATGTCGTCTAGGACCTCAGAACAGCTCTGAAAGTTCAGGACTTGAAAAACTGCCTAAAATAGTAAATTGTGCTACAATTAAGGAAATTGAAAAAAAACTAATAGAACAATGGTGAATTTCCAAGTGGAATAGGCAGGTGGCCACCAATATCCACCTAGATCATTACTCCCCCCCTTAGGAAGCAATGGTCTCCATTGCATTGAGTTCCTCCATGAGATGAGGAAACTTCTATTGAACTTGGTCCCTAGTGAGCCATTTCCTTAGTGCAGGAGTTGGACAGCTTTGACAACTCGATACGGTTGGATATTTTGCTCACAAATGTTCTTAATCTGTGTGTCCATGATCCGATTAGTTGCATCTTGTTCCATGCAGTCTAGATTTAACTCTATTTGTGTGAGTTGTTCTGCAATGTTGGATGTGTCCAATAATGGTGGAAAGTATGGCCAAAGGTGATCCACATTGAACACTGGGTGCAGGCCAAAGAATGGGGGAATTCTATGATGGTGTATGGCCCATATCGAAGCGGGCGAATCTTGCGATGGGGCCGAGCGAGGCACTACTTTTGCAAATGTAGCCAAACTTTGTTGCCCACCTAGAACTTGTGTGGCACCTGATGTTGATCATGTCACTGCTTGTACTTAGCATTGGCTTTGTCCAATATGTCATGGACCTATTGGCGAATGTGTTGAATGTGCTCAATGAAGCTATTTGCCTTGTTGGCTTCGAACTGGACATGAGCCAAATATGTCAGAGTTGTTGCAAATGGTATGGCCACATCAATGGGACATAATGGCTGGAATCCCAAACCCACCTAAAAAAGGGTTGTGGTCAGTCAAGTTGTAGAGAGCCCAGTTGTAGCTGTGCTGAACATAGGGAAGGCTCTCATCTCATGTGCATGGATGCTTTGAGTTGTACATGCATAGACTGTGTACGATCATCCTGTTGACAACCTCTCTCTGGCCATCAGTTTGGGGATGGAAAGTTGTGGACTTAGTGAGCTTGGTGTCCAGCATCGACCAAAGACTAGACAAAAATGTACTGTAGAACATACTATCCCGTTCTGAGATGATAGACTATGGGATCCCAAAGTGTACCCACACTCGTTCAAAGAAGAGTTTAGCAGTGGCTTTTGTTGTGATACTCTTCTTGCAAGCCTCCATAATGGCCATCTTCGAGAATCTTTCGATGACCACAAAAACACAGTCGTTGCCATGCTTAGTAGAAGGAAGGCTTAACATGTAATCCATGGAGATGGATTCCCAAGGTCGACTAGGGGTAGGTAGCGGAGTATAGAGACCTTGCTTCTGGATGGTCGGTTTGGCAATAGCACAAGCAATGCAGGATCTGATGTACTTCTCGACATACTATCAAAGATTTGACCAACAGAAATACTTTTGCAGTATTGCCACCGTTTTCTTGACCCCAAAATGCCAAACGGCTCGACTGTAGTGCGCTGCCCAAATCATCTTTGTACTCTCACTTGCAAGAACAAAAAGGTGTTCCTGGTGGCCTAACAAAGCATCCTGGAGGTGAAAATATGGAACTTGCTGACCCTCCAAGAGAGTATGGTATGTGTGGCCAAATTTTGGGTCTCTTTTATAGAGAAGTGGTCAATCTGAAGTCTCGTCCCCACAAGAGTTGAGCACGGTGGTTAACGCCATGATTGGTGGTCAGCTGAGGCAGTCAGAAACATTATTTGTGTTTCCTTTCTTGTACTTGATATTCAAATGGAATTGTTGCAGGTATGTGGACCACTTCTGATGGCGATCATTCTGCAACTTCCCTTGCGTTTGTATGAACTGCAGGGGTCGGTGGTCTATGTGGATGATCGTTTCCTTCCCCAAAATGTAATGCTTCCATTGTCAGCAGGCCTGCACAATGGAATACATCTCTTTGACATAAGTGGGATACTTCCAGACTGTGTCTGAAAGTGTATCACTGTGATAGGCCACTAGATGCCCTTGTTGAGTAAGGATTGCCCCAATAAGATAGTCAAAGGAATCTGTCTCGATCTCAAAAGGTTGTTACAAGCCTGGTAATGTGAGAAATGGTGCAGAGTAGAGGTGATGTTTCAACTCTACGAATGCCTTCTGTTGAGATTCAGACCAAAATAATTTTTCTTTCGCTCCTCCTTTGATGACTTGACTCAAGGGCCAAGTGATATGAGAGAACCCCAACATGAACCTACAGTAGAAATTGGCAAGACCCAGAAAGTTGTGGAGCTTTGTCAGAGTGGTTGGGGTTGGCCAATCCTGAATGACTTGGATCTTGGCTGGATCCACATGCACCCTCCATTCATTAATAATGCATCCCAAATACTGAACCTGGGTCATGCCAAAAATGCATTTCTCCAAATTGGCACACAGATTGTGTTGCCATAATGTTTGGAGAACTTGTTGGATGTGTTGGAGGTGCTCTTCCCAACTCTAGATGAAGATCAGGATGTCATCCAAGTATACCACTACAAATGAGTTGGTGAATGGCCGCAAGATATCATCTATCAACCTCATGAAGGTTGCAGGAGCATTCGTCAAACTGAAAGGCATAACCAACCATTCGAAAAGGCCCTCGTTGGATTTGAAGGAAGTCTTCCACACATGGAAGGGTTCGATTGGTACCTGGTGATATTCTGACTTCAAGTCGATCTTGCTGAAATATTTTCCCCCCTTGAGTTGCTCTAGAAGGTCATCAATCCGTGGGATTAGGTACCTATTCCGGACATTGATCTTGTTTAGCACCCGATAGTCAATACATAGTCTCCAAGTCCCATCCTGCTTCTGTACCAAGACGATCGAGCTTCCACATGGCAATGAACTCAGCCAAATGTGACCTTTTTTGCAACAACTCCTGAATTTTCCTCTTGATTTCATTGTTCTCTAGAACGGAGCGCCAATAGATTGGTTCATTGGGTAATGATGCAACTGGGGTTAGATCAATGGAGTGTTTGACTTGATAGTGCAGAGGCACCCCTATGGGGGAGGTGAAGATGTCCTCGTAATCCTCCACGACCTTGTCCATCTGTTGTTGGCATGCGGAGGGGCCCTATCTGGAGGTTGTGGCCACTGTCTTCTTCTTTCCTTGAGGGCATATCATTAGGAAAACAAATTTCTCAGTTTTGGAAATGAGCTTACTACATTGTTTTATAGTAATCAGAGAGATGGCGGTAGGCGATGCTACCTCTGGTACCCTATACAACTTATTTCCCAATGTAACAATAATAGCGCGAGGCCTTGACTCATATACATCATGTCGCTTCCACAAGTATTTTTGGCTTAATAATACATCACAAACATCAAGGGAAGCAATGTCACATAATACCTCATCCATGAAGAGCTTGATGCTATATGGAAGGTGGCATTGTTGGCTCACACGCAAATCTCGTCCTTGGTGAAGCCACCCAATGGTGTGCAGTTGTGGACATGTTGTGGTTGGTAAGCCCAACTGCTTCACAACCTTTGATGCAATGATGTTCTTTTGGCTCTAGTTGTCGACAATGAATTGTAGCAGGGAAACCTTTACCCTCATCTGGGAGTGGAAGAGACGCTCCTCCTCCTCTGGATCTCCAGGTTCCTCCTGCTGGATCTTTGTGGTGGCGATGGTGGCATTTGGGCTCCGCATCAATAATATGCTTCCCTTTGTTATTCCCCTTGTTAAGTTCTGACTCAAAGTCAGAACATGCATCTAATTCTGAAGCCTTCAGCTCGGCCACCAGTGACTACTTGGCTTGACACTCATTTGTGTTGTGGGTGGAGCTCTTATGGAACTCACACCACTTTCTCGAGTCCTTCTTCAACTTCACAATGTTGTCCTTTTCTTGTGGCCTTGGCGGGTGGTCTTGGGTCGTCCCACCTTGGCTTTGTCCTTTGTTCTGCGGTTTGGGGGCACCTTTCCCTTGCTTCGAATTCGCAGATCCAAAGTCTCG
>APFE031125972.1:9611-34335 GCA_000404065.3 Pinus taeda | reverse complement strand
CCAAAACCCTAACCCGAGGAGATGTAATACTAAGAGTTTATGGGCCCCATTGGGGTTAGTTGGGCAACCAACTTCTCAGGGTCATAACTTGGTCATATTATCTCCATTTGACCCATGTGATACCTTGTTGGAAAGATCTCTCATAGGAATCCAACTAAAAACATAATTTCAATGAAATTTCCCAAATATATATTGCCAAAAAAATGTCGTTTAGGGCCTCAAAACGGCTCTAGAAGTTCAAGATCCGAAAAACTACCAAAAATAGTAAATTGTGCTACAATTAAGGAAACTAAAAAAAACTAATAGAACAATGGTGAGGGTCCAAGTGGAATAGGCGGGTGGCCACCAATATCCACCTAGATCAGTGAAAGGGCGTAGTGGAAGTGTTACTGTTCATCAGAATGGATGTTTCTTGACAACTGGGAAATGGAAACACTATCCCTCCCAGTAGGGTCCCTTTTATTGGCGGATCTTATTTTTACATTTTGTAGCTCAGTTGATTGACTGCGTAAAGGAAAGAGGTATTATAAACCTAGCTCAAGTGTTCAAAGGGTCTTCATGAGACTCTTTTGAAAAAAGATGGATGTTTGCTTATGAGTTGAGTTTAAGTGGTTCTCTGGCTTTTGAGAGGGATGCTTTCACACATTCATTAGTTTTATCAGGTTCGTTGCTCTTGGATTCAATGGATCAGTTGATGTAGAGGAAACTCCACTACAAGCCAAATTACTGCTAGGACATCTTATGCTTTTTAAGTGGATTCTTTCAATGTTGGCAAGAGTAAATGGTGTTCTAGTAAATTATGGAACTCTCCAATCCCCACTAAGCTAAAGTGCTTTTATTGGTTAGCGTTGGAGGTTGAAATTTTAACTTGGAAAAAATTTATCAAACATGGTTTCTCAAGTCCAAATATCTGTATGATTTGCCTTAAGGAGCCTAAATCTTCACACCATTTTTTTTTCAATGCTCTTTCTCAAAATGCGTGTTGAATCATGTTTTTTATATTCTAAATATTAGGAATGTTGATCCTTTAGGTAGTTTGGAAGGAAATATCTATTGGTGGATTAATGCTAAAGGAATTTGGGAGTCCTTTCGAGTTTTTATGACCTGGGGTATATGGAAGGATAGAAATTAAAAAAAAAAATGAGGATTTATGTTCCCACAATTTCAGTGATTTATTATCAGATTATTGGTTTTGCTGTGGAATTTATTGAGAATGAGAATATACCATGTTTTCATCATATCAATCTACCTCCTTTCTTAAATTATGAATCAGTTGGTTCTTTTTACAGAGCTCAACAGGAAGGGATTTTTGGAGGAGGGGTAGTTATATGTCGTAATTGGGATTCACACTTATACTTTTGGATGCATATATGGGGAGGATCAAATACAAAAGTAGAAATCATTGTGTGTTGGATTCTCCTTTTAATGGTGACATCCTTCAAAATTAACAGATTAGAAATATATGGGCACTCAAAAGTTGTAAACAATTGGTTAAATGGTGTTTGAAAATTGAATGGCTTGGAATTAAAACACTAGATGGGCATACTAGTAGGTTTGAGAAGGATTTTTGTGGACCTCAGGTTTAAGCATATTTACAGAGAATGGAACCAGAAGGTTGATTCTCTGTCTA
Source organism: Pinus taeda (assembly GCA_000404065.3). Taxonomy (NCBI): domain Eukaryota; kingdom Viridiplantae; phylum Streptophyta; class Pinopsida; order Pinales; family Pinaceae; genus Pinus; species Pinus taeda. The sequence continues at coordinate 32,705 of APFE031125972.1, read as the reverse complement.
AGAAAGCACTTACAACTCAAGTTGGATTTATCCACTTTCAAGAAAGGCATGATCATGAAGTTGTAAGGGATGGAAAACTCAGGATGCCATTGGGGCATCAACTTATTGATGGCCTAACTTAATTTCCTTATACTATCTCCCTTTTATGTTGATGAGGCTTAGTTTCAGTTGGAGTCTTTTTTTTTGTTATGGTCAGTAAAATGGAGATGGATAGACTGCTTAATGTTTTGTATGTAGATTAGAACTCTATAGAGTCTATTGCTTGATTCCACTAGTTTCTATATCAGTTTCTAAAAGCTTATGAGGATATTTATGCCTCTTTTTGGAAAAACTTATGGAGATTTATCAGTTACATGTTGCGTTATTTACTTCTTTTTCGCTCTAATGAAAATGTGTTTACTCTTTTCTGGAAAAAAAAATATCAAATTCACATTGAGTAACAACAATTTATTACAAATAATATTCTTTGTGTTACATATTATATTTCATCTATCATATATGATATTAGTGATAGATAAGTTATATGAACTAAAGGAAATGATATTAATTCTAGAGGATGTAAATATGTTATTATAGATTCAAGTGTGAATTTTAAGGCCATGTTTCCATTAGTGAATAGAAATACTTATATGATCCAGGTGGTAGGCTACCATGGTAAAATTAATCTATGTAACTTTTAAAGTTAGATTATAACATAAGGTGGTCCAAGAAAGTTATCTATAACATGAGAGGGGCATTAATTAGTGTTATCATTGAAAAATCATGCACTCAAGTGCACCAACCAGACTAGTCAACATTGAAGAATGTTTTGTGAAAATGCACTAGGTAGTATTGGAAAACATAAAAAAGAAGAAGGAAAAATTAAAAGTTCCTAAGTTTAACATTTAAAAAATAAAACTGCACAAAATCACCTAATTGGTTTTACACAAATCATCACAATTTTTTCTTCAATAACTGGAAGGATCCATAGAAGTAACATCTTAGCAATCTGTGAGCCAAATCAAATTAAATGGGCAATCACCTAGTGTAAGAACTAGGTGAAAGAGATTAGTCTCGAGCCACCATATCATTGAAGTGGAGTTAAGGAGTCTCCAAAGGACTCCCCTTGTGATGCAAGAGCATGCAGCTCAACATCATTATTGTATTCTAGTAGACATAGGTGGTCTCGTGTTTCAAGGAAGTTGGTTTCCTAAGTATTGAATTAATGTAATTATTTAATGTTTTGAGTGACTTTAATGAGAATAGGAATTAATTGAATATTGTGAGGCATAATTGTAAATGTTCTCGAATGTAGGAGAACATGAGATATTTAGGATAGTTGAGTGATGAGAGGATTGAGAATTGATTGTAAATCTTAGATTAGGAGTTAGTTCATGATTTTTTGGATTAAAGAGAATCCTTAGGAATGAGGAAGAGATTTAGGAATTTCGTTGAGGAGTTTATGGATCTAAACCAGAAATTGGTTTTAGAATTCCTTTGTATAAATGTAAGCCTAAAAGGCATGATGAGAGGTTAGGGAGGTTAGACAGAGAGAGAGAGAGAGAGTTAGATATTTAGTTGTGTTTGTAAGCTTGTAGGTGGAGGATGATCAAAGGCCATTAATTAGAAGATCAGGCCGAGGAGAGACAAAGAGTCTCATTATGTAATTGTTTGTTGATATATATATGTTCAGAGATTCAATTTCCATTTGTATAAGTGTGTTGTTAAGTATCAATGGCGAGTGATGAGTGAGTTAGTGTATTCTGCATAACAAAGTTGCAGGCGGAGTTCAACAAACACACAAAGAGAAGCATGATGAAGAGGATCTTGATGGATCGTTGAATCCATTAGAAGGATCAAAGTCAAGCTCAAGAGGGAGTGCGTAGTGAAACAATTGAAGGACCAGAACCCGAAGAAAACCCAAGAACCACAATAAACATTGAAGAAATGGAGAAAAACCAAAGTAAAGAGGCAGATGAAAGAATGAAGTATTGTTGAATAGCAACTGTTGGATCTAACAGATCAACAGACAGGATCCAATCGCAGAGGAGACGAAGGAATATCACATCGGCGGATTTATACGCAAAAGTGGTATATCAGGTGGAGAAAAAGTGGTAAATGGTATTTAGAGGAGTTCACTTGATCCTAGTTATTGGTTGACACATAGCACTCAAGTGGAGAGAGAAAACCACTTTTTCAAGCAGTTATTCTCTGTGCTACTTGTCCACCTGAAATCATCGTGGACTATTGGATCCACGAAGTGTAGATCAACAACAGAGGATTTGTCGAGCAAGTTTGTTGATTAGTTGAATCAACAACCATCAGATTGGGATCCAGATCGACGATCAAGATTTGATCGGCGATCACATTTTGGAAAAGTCAAATAACAGTGAGCAGTGGAATGACGATGTGCCAATAGTGATATTACAATATCGCCGATAAGCTGATGAAGCCGATTGGAGATCAAAGATCAGAGGAGGAGTAGTGTAGCGGAAGGTTTTAGATGGAGATAGACCCAACAATATTTATAGGGCAGGTTATATAATATTTGAGATCTGGCTTAATGGCTCGAAGCGGGTTTTCCCATGCATTTCTTGTATTGCAATAAAGTGTTGTTTCCTGGATTTTAAAGGCCTAAGAGCATATTTAAACATTTCTGATAGTCGCATATTGGATGAGGAAGGGGTGAGGTGCGGAAGACTACGATGAGCGATTGTGATAAAGGGAGCCTCGGGAACTGTGCAAAGTTCGTATTAAGGTAGAAAATGTGAGTTCACATATGTTTTATGTGTATTCTTTTATAAATGGATTAAAGTGCCGATAGAGGGTCTATATGGTAAGTCCAATATAACCAAAGAGTAAAGAGAGGGGTTTGGTTATATGTGTGGGAATAAGGATTAATAAAGGTTTTGGATTGATTAAGTTCTGATAGTTGAAAGGATTTGAAGGGATAGACTATGGTCGGCTTAATAGAGGTTTCCACGTGAGTTTTAATCAAGGGGGCCTTAACCCATTGTTATTTAAAATGAACCTTTGACTGGAAGGTCATGTAAATTCCTGGAGGGGAAATGATTTATGCATAGGAATATGCATACTATGGGTAAAGCAGGGGTAACCCTGCATCATTTGGTATCAGAGCAGAACAAAGAAATTATGTGTGAAAGTTTCTTTGGAAGAATTTAGAACATAGACATGTGGAAAGATGTGCATATAGGTAAGGGAGATTAGATTCTAATTTGATAGTTAAGTGACCAGGGTAAGCTGGGAGAGTGGTAAGAGGAATACTAATCTTGATATTTCTGCATTTTGATAGAATGTTCAGATTTTGAGAAAAGTAGAGAAAATGATTTATGGCCAATGAATCTGTATAATTGGAATTGTGAAATGTTTGAAATTGAAATTGGAGAAGGATAGTTAAGTTCTTAGAGGCAGGTGAGTAAGAATTAAGAAGAGACTGCAGTAACATAAAGAATCTACGTTGATGTTTTAAAGAATGGAGATTCACTCAGATGTGAAGAGTGGGTGGAGAGACCATGCAGGTATTGTTTTATTTAACTCTAATTTGAGTTTTACTAGATAAAGAAATATATTGAAGATTGATAGTTGCAGCTAATGAAGTATCCCAGCGAAAGAAGATCAAGTCTTAAGAAGCAGTAATGGAAGAAAACTCAGCAAAGGAGAAATTGTTGCCGATAGTTAAGCTTTGTCAAGATAAATCCAGAAGATTGGAAGAAAGAATCAGACTCTAAATATGATTGACAGTGGTTGAATATTGAGAATTTGTGCATTGGAAGCATGAAGATCTGCTGAAACAAATTTGCAGAAATGGTGAGATCCTGAAGGTAGGTGAAGGTATGCAAATTTTTCTAATGATTAGCAGATATTGAATGAATGATATTTAGAGTAGTATTATAGTAGTTAAACTGTAAGAGGGACTTTGTAAGTTCTTAAAGTAATAGAGTTTGAAGATATAGTTGAAGGCTAGTGAAAAGAATAGTCCATTCAAAAGTGTAGGTGAATGGGAGGATAAGATTAGACATAGATCTTAAAGGTGAGGTGATATGTTCTTATTTTAATTTGAATTGAAGATTGGAGAGTTGTGGTCTTTATATTGATGCACAGGTAGCAACATAGGAAGGTGAGAAGATTGCAACAACCTAGAGTGAGGAGTGTTCAATTGGTTCCAAAGCAAGGAACCATAGAAATGCCAACAGATTGAGCTCAGAGGAGAGAAGCTTAGTGAGGCATATGTAGCAAGAAGGAGACTTGTTACTGTAGGGGTATTGTTGCAACTCACAAAGTCAATTCCACAAAGGATGTGAGTAGAATTGCTAAGAGATAAAGGAAGCTGGTAAGAGTTTCTAAGTGAAAGCAAAAATGTGGCAGAACCTTGAGGAATTCCAATAGAGATTGGATAAAGTGTACAGTTGTGTTCTTGGAAAGTATAGATGAGTTGAAGCCTAGAAGGAGCAAAGAGAATTTCTCAAAGGAGGTTCCAAAGATAGAGAACCAATTGCTTGCCAAAATACCAAGTACAAAGGAGAGCTTGGTGAGGTAAGTGGCAGCAGGGCATAATTTCTATTGTAGAGGGTTTAGTGTAGCTCATAGTGAGTGAGTGAGGAACTCATAGAGATGGAGAGGATGATGACTAGTGACAGTCATAACAGAGGTTCTGAAAGAAACCATAGCCAAGGACAGAAGAAAAGAGATGCCAAGTCAAATGGCATACAAAGACAATTAAGTAAAGAAGAATATGAGAGGGAGAAGGCTGAGATAGAAGTTCCACTTGAAGTATTAATGGAAATGTTGCAGAGAAATTAGATGGACCAGAAATATGGTTATGTCATGAGAAAGAAAGTGAAGTGGCAGAGGCTACCAGAGAAGAGGGAACAACAGGCGAATACGCAATTAATAAAGGAGCTAAGGGAACTTGAACAGATTATAGATGCCAAATTGAAAACAGAGAAGCTCGAAAGAGTTAAGCTACAGCAAAAAGGAGATGCTGAAGAAGATGTTGAAGTTTCGATATGTGAACCAGAACGTGGACCATTACTTTTTGAAATTCATGAAGAGCCAGAGGAGTTGGATCATATGAATGATTCAAAGTAGCCAAAAGAATTGATGACTAAAGCATCAAGTGGGACTAGAAGTTCTTGTATTTTTAAAATTAATGATTTGTTTATGATTGCAAGTTTGGAAGAAGATAGGTAGTCTTTTAAAGCTGTCAAAAACATGAAAGAATACCTTCTAGAAGATGAAAGTTTTGAAGCAGAATATGACAAGGAGACTGGAGAAGAATCAGTTTGCTACAGTGGAAAAGTGCTGAAAGACATCATTGAAACAGATGATGAGAAGGAGAGACTAGCTGACAGTCTCAAGATTTCTTTGAGTTTGAATCAGCATACTGATATGCTGACAGAAGAAGAGAGATCCGAGCAGCATACTGAAGTGTTGTCGAAGGAAGAAGAGGTGGACAGTGAAATGAAAGAAGAAGAGGAAGAACATCTACTGAAGGATGTTAATAAAGATTTAGCAGAGGAAGAAGGACCATGTGATGATGGGTCAATAGCAAATGAAGAAATGGGGTATTGTGTAAAATTTCCAAAGTTTACTCCAAGTAAAATCATTGAGTTATATAGGGAATTAGACTTTCAAAAGAGGAAGTTAGAAGAACAAAGGATAAATGTTTAGGATAAATTACTGAAGAAGGATGACACAGAAGTTGTCATAAATAATAATCAAGAAGAAGTTGACAGGTGCAAAAAACAGAAGCAGGAAATTGTTTTGAAAGACAATATAGCAGCAGTAGAAAAGGTGCAAAATAACAGTAAAGAAGAGGGTAAGGATGAAAAGGAGGTGATCAGGATAAGTGAAGAACAAGAAAAAAGGAGAGTTTATCAATCAAGAGATGAAAGCAATCAACAAACTGAGGATATACTGGATAGAGAAATTGAATTGATAAGAAGGTTAATGATGAAAGTGTCTGAGAAGAAGACAACAGCAAGAAAAGAGAGGAGTAATGACAAGAGGAAGACAACAATAGACTATGGAAGCAGGGCAAGTGGAGCATTGTAGCATGAAGTATGGAGACCTGGAGAACAGCAATAGAAAACAACAGTAATAGAACAATGGACATGCAAAGATAGGTTACAAAATAAAGTTTGGTATCCAGGAGGAATTAATTATCCAGACTTATGACCAGGAGGTCATAAATTTTCTTACTTGGGGAGTCCGATGTAAGAGCATTCAGCTCAACATCATTATTGTATTCTAGTAGACATAGGGGGTCTTGTGTTTCAAGGAAGTTGGTTTCCTAAGCATTTAATTAATGTAATTTTTTAATTTTTGAGTGATTTTAATGAGAATGGGAATTAATTGAATATTATGAGGCATAATTGTAAATGTTCTCAAATGTTGGACAACGTGAGAGATTTAGGATAGTTGAGTGATGAGAGGATTGAGAATTGATTGTAAATCTTAGATTAGGAGTCAGTTCATGACAGGGAAAATTTTAAGGATGGAAATTTATCTTAAAGTTTAGAAACCTTAGCAAATCCCACTAGTCCATCATATGGAATTCATAAAATGTTTGGAGGTATTTTTGTAAAAATATTCAAATTTATAACATTTTTATATAGCCTATATAAAATTGTTTGGCTATTTTTAGGGTAAAATAATTTCACTCTATAAAATTTGGGCGAATCGTTTTTACAAATGGAAATTTGGGAATCCTTTTTTTGGAAAAAGTATAGAAAATTAGCCCATGGGCGAATATTAGCCCCTAAAATTTCCCCTGGTTCATGATTTTGTGTATTAAAGAGAATCCTTAGGAATGAGGAAGAGATTTAGGAATTTTGTTGAGGATTTTATGGATCTAAACCAGAAATTGGTTTTAGAATCCCTTTGTATAAATGTAAGCCTAAAAGGCATGATCAAAGGTTAGGGAGGTTAGACAAAGAGAGAGAGAGAGTTAGATATTTAGTTGTGTTTATAAGCCTACGAGCAGAGGATGATCAAAGGCCATTAATTAGAAGATCAGGCCGAGGAGAGACAAAGAGTATCATTATGTAATTATTTTCATATATATAATATTATATATATATATATATATATATATATATATTATAATATATATATATATATTCAATTTCCATTTGTATAAGCGTGTTGTTAAGTATCAATGGCGAGTGATGAGTGAGTCAGTGTATTCTGCATAACAGAGTTGCAGGAGGAGTTCGGAAAACACACAGAGAGAAGTATGATGAAGAGGATCTTGATGGATCATTGAATCCATTAGAAGGATCAAAGTCAATCTCCGGAGGGAGTACGCAGTGAAACAGCCAAAGGACGAGAAGCCGAAGAAAACCCAAGAACCATGATAAACATTGAAGAAATGGAGAAAAACCAAAGTAAAGAGGCAGATGAAAGAATGAAGTATCGTTAAACAGCAACCGTTGGATCTAACAGATCAATGAACAAGAACTAATCGCAGAGGAGACAGAGGAATATCGCATCAGCAGATTTATACACAAAAGTGGTATATCAAGTCGAGAAAAAGTGGTAAGTGTTATTTAGATGAGTTCACCCAATTTCACTTATTGGTTGACACGTAGCACTCAGGTGGAGAGAGAAAACTACTTTTTCAGGCAGTTATTCTTCGTGCTACTTGTCCACCCGAAATCATCATGGACTGTTGGATCCATGAAGTGTAGATCAACAGTGGAGGATTTGTCGAGCAAGTTTGTTGATCGATTGAATCAACAACTGTCGGATTAGGATCCAAATCGATGGTCAAGAATTGTTCTGCTATCACATTTCAGCAAATTCAAATAACAGCGAACAGTGGAATGGCAATGTATCGATAGCAATATTGTGATATCGTCAATAAGCTGATGAAGTCAATTAGAGATCGAAGATTTGAGGAGGAGTCGCATAGCGGAAGGTTTGAGATGGATACGAACCCGATGATATTTATAGAGCGGGTTATATAATATTTGAGATCCGACTTAATGGCTCAGAGCAGGTTTTCCTATGTATTTCTTGTATTGTGATAAAGTGTTGTGTCCTGGATTTTAAAGGCCTAAGATCATATTTAAAAACTTCTAATAGTTGCATGTATGTGGAAGGGGTGATATGTAGTGAGGTGCAGAAGACTGCGATGAGAGATTGCGATAAAGGGAGCCTTGGGTAGTGTGCAAAGTCCGTATTAAGGCAGAAAAGGTGATTTCACATATGATTTATGTGTATTCTTTTCTAAATGGATTAAAGCGCTGATAGAGGGTATATATGGTAAGTCCAATATAACCAAAGAGTAAAGAGAGGGTGTTGGTTATATGTGCAGGCATAAGGATTAATAAACATTTGGATTGATTAAGTTCTGATAGTTGAAAGGATTTGAAGGGATAGATTATGGTCGGCTTAATAGAGGTTTCCACGTGGGTTTTAATCAAGGGGGCCTTAACCCATTGTTATTTACAATGAACCTTTGACTGGAAGGTCATGTAAATTATTTGGGGGGGGGGGGGGAATGGTTTATGCATGGGAATATGCATACTGTGGGTAAAGCAGGGGTAACCCTGCGTCATCTTGTCTCCTACTAGCTCACTCAAAGATCAAATCTCAGGGCAAGACATGTTTCTTAGTCTTACAAAGGTTTCTTGTACTAATGGAATTTGTCCAAGTTGTTTTCTTAGCAAACAACATCAAGACCCCTTTCTGAAATGTAAATCTTTGCATGCTACATCACTTCTTGAGTTGGTACATAGTGATTTGATGTAATTTCCAACTCATTCTTTCTTAGAGGCTAAGTATGCACTGATATTTAATGATGGCTACTAATGGAACTCTTGGGTATACTTCCTTAAGTATAGAAGTGGGGTATTTGCAACATTTAAGATCTTCAATGTTTTTGTTGAGAAGCAATGATCATGTGTCTTCAGGAAATTATGCACAAATAATTTGGGGTGGGGGGTGGGGGTATATGTTAACTAGACATTCAAAGAGTTTTGTATAGAACAAGGAATTCATCATCAACATTCTATTCCTTACACCCATTAACAAATGACATTATAGAAAGGAAAAACTTGACACAAAAAGAGATGGCCAAATGCATGATTCAACCCAAGAACATGGTGCCTTGTTTTTGGCGAGAAGAGGCTAATTGTGTTAATTATATTTAGAACCAAATGCCTCATAGGGAAGTCCAACATACAAGTCTAGTGGATGTTTGGATCCTTGTTAAGCGTTATGTCTCTTCCTTTAGAGTATTTGTTAGTCTAACTTGGGCTTGTGTAAAGCAATGGAAAATAAATTCAACCACTGATATTTTTTGGCTACTATGAGGACATGATGATATATGGGCTCTTTGATCCTACATTTAAAGAAGTCTTTCTTCAAAAATATGTCCATTTTTATGAGCACATGAATTTAGCATTGTCTCCTTCTCCTTCCTCAAATTTTAATGTTAATAATGGTCCTAACCATGTTAGTAGTTTTTTAGTAATGAATATGAAGAAATTTGTACTAAATTTCATTAACCAAAAGAGAATATACCACTAGCACCACCATAATCTAAGCAATCTAATTAGGAATAAATTGTCTAAGACCAATCTTTGATAAGGAGCCTCCATAAGCGAAAGAAACCTAACATATATTGCTATGATGCTACCAATGTTAGTTATCTCACCTCCAATAAGCCAAATTCAATTGGAATCTCACTCTTTGGTCATCCCATTTCATAAGAACCAAAAATAGTTTTTAACCACTGTTGGAACACTTGAGTGGGGAAGCTGACATGGTAGAAGAGTATTCTTATTTGATGAAGAATTACACCTAACATCTCCTTCCTCTTCCTAAGGGAAAAAAGTTAGTTCATTGTAAATGGGTCTACAAAACCAAATATGTAGTAGATGACTCTATTAAGAAGCATAAGAGACATCTTCTAGGGAAGGGTTTTTCATGGGATGAAGGAATTGATTATTATGAGACCTTTTCCCTTGTTTCCAAGATGTGCCTTGGTAGGAAAATCACAAGATAAGCATAATAATTAAGTGGACAATATAATAATAAGATTAGCTACAATACTAATCTATAAGCATATAATAATTAATAATAATGTTAATCTAATAATAAGAATAAGAATAAGAATAATGTTGCTCATAATAATATTATTATTTTATTATTATTAATTAGTTAATCTTATTATATAATTTATATAATTCTTATCTTATTATTATAGATAATCTTAATTATAATGTTTATCTTATTATTGTCATGATGATAGGAAAATCATCATGAATATGCACATAACTATCAAATTCACATTGAGTAACAAAAGTTTATTACAAATAATATGTGTTGGGTTATATATTAGTTTTCATCTATTTGGATCATATCATATATGATAATAGTGAGAGATAAGTTATATAAACTAAAGGAAATTATATTAATTGTAGATGATGTAAATATGTTAGTATAGATTCAAGCGTGAAGTCTAAGGGTATGTTTCCATTAGTGAATGGAAATACTTATATGATCCAGGTGGTAGGCTACCATGGTAGAATCAAGTTATGTAACTTTTAAATTTATATTATAACATAAAGTGGTCCAAGAAGGTTATCTATAACACAAGAGAGGCATTGGTTAATGTTATCATTGAAAAATCATGCACTCAAATGCATGAAATAGATCATTCAACATTGAAGAATGGCTTGTGAAAATGCACTAGGTATTATTGTAAAACATAAAAAAAACAAGGAAAAATTAAAGGTTCTAAGGTTACCTTTTAAGAAATAAAATTATGCAAAGTCATCTAAGTGTTTTTGCGCAAATCATCACAGTCGTTTCTTCAATAACTATAGGGATCCATAGAAATAACATCTTTAAAATCCATGGAAAAAAACAAATTAAAGGGGAAACCACCAAGTAAAAGAACTAGGTGAAAGAGCTTAGTCTTGAGCCACTACACCATTGAAGTGGAGTTAAGGATCCTCCAAAGGATCCCCTTGTCTCCTACTAACTCACTCAAACATCAAATCTCATAAATGAGCCAAGGGAAAGCAAGACATGGTTCTTGGTATTCCAAAGGATTCTTGTACTAATGGAATTTTTCAATGTTGTCTTCTTAGAAAACAACATCAAGATCCCTTTCTGAAACATAAAGCTTTAAATTCTACATCGCTTCTTGAGTTGGTACATAGTGATTTGATGTAATTTTGCAACTCATTCTTTCTTAAAGGCTAGGTATGCACTGATATTTATTGATGACTAGTGAATGAAATATTGGGTATACTTCCTCAAGTACAAAAGCGGGTTATTTACAACATCTAAGAGCTTCAAAGTTTTTGTTGAGAAGCAATGATCATGCAACATCAATAAACTATGCACAAATAATTTGGGGGGTGATCCAAAAATGGATCTTGGATAAACCTCTAAGTCTAAAAGACTTCATATAAGAGGTAAAAGGTGCCAAATGGCACAAATCTGTTGTAAATTAGAGGAAAATGAGAGTCACAGGCTACTCTCAGAAATAGCCCCATTGCAGATATCGTCTTATTCTGAATATGTTGCAACTTGAATGGGCAAAAATGGACTTAGTATGCAAAAGTTATTATACAAAGAAGATGCCCTTTGTTCCTTATAAAAAGAGGCAAAATCCTTTAAAAATGGCCTAAAAGGCTTTATGAATAAAATCGCATCGGAGGAGGATTTCAGTGAAAAGGGGAAGCATCCCCGATTGCCAATCCATGACAAATTGGGTCGGAGGAAGACACATGCACACATAACATAAAGGCGGGACCGGGCCGCCGATATTACGATCGCTAATATCAGTGGATCACAATCAGCGATACCACGAGGCAAAGGTGGGACCCTGGGCCGATGCGATATTACGATCGCCGATATCAGCGGATCGCAATTGGAGCTACCCAGAGGAGCGAGGCTATATACATATATATGCGCGATGCGATAGCCGGACCCGATAGAGCTATAAAGCAATATTCCATAAAATTTGAGATCTGTCAAATGACAAATTTCTATCTATTTCGTGTATTTCGTTTAATAAAAGAAAAGCGAAGGGAAAGTGCCAATGCGATGAAACTAGAACGAAAGGGGTTTATAAATTCCATTGCATATTATTTCAAGTCTGAAACAAATGAGATTTCGAGGGGACCGAAGGTGGTAAACGGTTTTGGCTGGGTTCCGCCTAATCCCTACAATGGTTGCCACGTGTCTAGGCTGAGGAGAGAGAAAACCACCCTTATCGAGTGGTTAACCCCCATATGAAAGAGCCGCCCGAAATGAACCACCACCGTTGGATCTATATCTCCCAGGTCAATGGTGTGGATGCGATAAGCGATTTAAAAGGCAGACCCGATAGAAGTATAAAGTGGATTTATGAATATTTGAAGTCCGATGAACTATGTTTTGGTAGATTTTTCCGTGTTTTTCCGTGTTTCTCTATGTAAACAGAAAACAACTATTTTTGGGGATTTCAAGCACCAATGGCACCATTCCATTATGGAACAAGTGGCCACCATCCTTGAGGGCGTTTAGCAATGATTGCTAACACTCAGAGGGGGATTCGATCCGAGAGAGGCGAAGAAGACGAAGAGCCCAAAGGGGAAAATGAACAAACAATCACCAATTGGCTTAAAAGCTATTTGATAGCTTAGTCTAGGAAGGACAAGAAGGAAGAAGGGCTGAAGGCACTCTTCTTATCCCAAAGGACCTCAAGGCAGTCCTTAAAGCACAAGAGGTTTGTTGCAAAAGGTTACTGAATAAGCTCTTTATTTATCTTGTTGAATTTTTTTTGTTCATTGGCATAATGACAACTTCTACAAGTGGGTCCTTAAATTCTGCTTTCGTCACAGGATTCTTTGATGAAGACATGAAGCAAGACTTTCCCACCATGATGGATATGGTGAGAGAAATGTCTGAGGATGGAAGGAAGAGCAGCAAGCTTAGAGAGTAGTTAAATTCCATGGAGGAAGAGAAGCAGTTGCTTTCTGACAGATTACAGGAAATGGAGAGGCAACTTCATATTGCAAATATGAACCTAAAGAGGATGCATGAGTTGGAGTCACATCTCTTTGTTGCCAAAGAAGCCTTGGTCAAGTATCAGCTTGAAGAATAGGTAAACCATTCCAGTTTGTCTTCAAATTCTTCTAAGAATGCTTATATTGGTTCTTTTGAAAAACATACTAGAGGCATAGGTTCCAAGCTAATGTCCAAGATGGGCTATGAAGGAAGAGGCTTGGGAAAGCATGCACATGGTATTGTTGAACCAATAGTGGTTGAGGAAAGGCCTAAGTATTTGGGTATTGGCTATGGACAAGCTTATGGAGAAAATTCTGAGGCTATCATGAAGGCCATTGAAATAGCTCCAAGAAGGAGTTGCATTACAGAGTGTGAAGATTGTATTCAGTAGGAACACAATAGCTTGAAACATCAATTGCAGGATGCAGGTGTTCAAAAGCACACACTTGAACCAGAGAGTTGTGGAATCTCTGAAAGCCTTAAAGAGATTGATGGTGTTCCAAAGGGAGTCACTTCTTCATTTGCTTGACCTCCTCATGAAGGCAATAAAGGTGAAAGAGGCAGGTATAAATCTGGTTCTAAACATTTTCCTTTTGATTGTGCAAAGCATGGAAAATTTCCACACATATATGGGAAAAGAATTGCATGTTCCTTTGGTGGTTTAGATAACCATAATGTTTCTAGATTTTGGAAGAGAATGGCCACATACAGGAAACTTTTGAAGGAAAGGAAGCAAGAAGCCAAAGGTCCGTTAGACAAGACAAATCATGTTGTCAAGAGGATGCACATGCAGTGCACTTACTGCCATAAGTAAGGACATCTTGCTACAAAATGTTGGACTCTGAATCCAATAATGCTTCCACAAAAGTTGAAGAAAATGGAAAAAGAAGATGGCAAAAATGGAAGTGAAGATTCCATGAATGATGTGTCTCAAAATGATTCACATGATGATGTTGATGTGCAGACAAAGGTAGTACCTTTGAAAGGGATTGGTAAGGAACGGTTAGAGTTATTATCCAATTAAGATTGAATGTCTATCGATGCATCTACATTATATTTCATTTCAGCTTCAAAAGTACAGTGTGCTTAAGTGAAAGTTGAAGTATGAAATGCATGCATAAGTTTGATATGCATGACCACAGGGATGCCGATGATTTCCTTGTTTTTGAACATGTATGTGTAATTAACTTGTAGGGTTGCTTGCTTTGACATGCATGTGATGCCATGATTGACTTGGGAGAAGTTAACTTGGTCTCCAAATGGAGATAATGATGAAGTGTTTCATGTTTTGAAAAAGAGTCCTAACGGTCTTTTTCTACATGCTTGACTTGAAGGGTCATTTGTTTAAAGGCATGTTTTGTGGGCTTGTTATCTAGTCCATCATTTGTATGTAGATATAAGACATGGAGGTGTTCACAAGATGTGAAAATCTGTTTCTTTTGTTGAAGCAGGAGTTTAGGCCATCCAGTTGTCGTCTATGTTTCTGTTGTTGTTAATAGTTGTTGTTGATAGCTTTTCAAACAAGTACGAATGAAATTTTTGTGGAGCAGATGTACTTCACATTTGTTTGAGCCACCTTGGATCAATGATAAAGGTAGAAGAGTTCAAACTACCTTCTATGACCATTTTAGTAGAAGTTTTGTAGGAAGGCAAGAAGTAAGACAATTCTTCTCAGGAGGATCAGCCCATCCAGGAGGGGAAGTGCTCAGAGACTTTGGTTCAGAGGCACTATGCAAGGCAAGTTTGCGGAGGATGAAAGAAGGGGTGAGTCACTCTCATTTACTGTTCAGATTAGTATATCAGTCTTTTGGAGACCAAAAGTTATTTTAGTGGGAAGGCGTGATCCAAAAACGGATCCTGGATAAACCTCCAAGTCTAAAAGACTTCATATAAGAGGTAAAAGGTGCCAAATGGCACAAATACTTTGTAAATCAGAGGAAAATGAAAGCCACAGACTGCTCTCAGAAATAGCCCCATTGCAGAGATCATCTCGTTCTGAATTTGTTGGAACTTGAATGGGAAAAAATGGACTTAGTATGCAAAAGTTATTGCAGAAATAAGATACCCTGTGTTCCTTAGAAAAAGAGGCAAAATCCTGTAAAAATGGCCTAAAAGGCTTTATGAAGAAAATTGCATTGGAGGAGGATTTAAGTGAAAAGGGGAAGCACCCACAATTTCTGATCCCGGACAAATCGAGTCAGAAGAAGACACATGCACACATAACATAAAGGCGGGACCGGTCTGCCGATATTGCGATCACCGATATCGATGGATCGCAATTGGCGATACCACAAGGCAAAGGCAAGACCCTGGGCCGATGCGATATCACGATCGCCGATATCAGAGGATCAGAATCGGAGCTACACAGAGGAGCAGGGCTATATACATATATATATTCATGATGCGATAGCCGAACCCAATAGAGCTATAAAGCGACATTCCATAAAATTTGAGATCCATGAAACAACAAATTTCTATGTATTTCACGTATTTCATTTAATAAATGAAAAGCGAAGGGAAAGCGCCAATGCAATGAAACCGGATCCGAAGGGGTTTATAAATGCCACTGCATATTATTTCAAGTCCGAAACAAGTGGGATTTCAGGGGGATCGAAGGCGGAAAACGGTTTTGGCCAAGTTCCGCCCGATCCCATACAATGGTTACCACGTGTCCAAGCTAAGGAGATAGAAAACCACCCTTATCAGGCAGTTAACCCCTGTACGAAAGAGCCGCTCGAAATGAACCACCACCATTGGATCTAGATCTCCCATATCAATGGTGGGGATGTGATAAGTGATTTAAAAGGTAGACCCGATAGAAGTATAAGGTGGATTTATGAATATTTGAAGTCTGATGAACTGTGTTTTGGCAAATTTTTCTATGTTTCGCAGTGCTTCTCTATGTAAATAGAAAATGATTGTTCCTGGGGATTTCAAGCACTGATGGGTCCATTCCATTATATAACAGGTGGCCACCATCCCTGAGGGCATTTAGCAATGATTGCTAATGCTAAGAGGGGGATTCGAGCTCAAAGAGGTCGGGAAGACGAAGAGCCAGAAGGGGAAAATGAACAGGCAATCACCAATTGGCTTAAAAGCCATGAATGTCAGAGATAGAGGGGGGTTGTTGGAGTTGTTGCTGAAATCGAAGCCAAAGTAGGAAGCTGAGGCATAAGAGAGCAGCACAAAAAGGCAGCAGCAAAACAAGTAGTGCAAAAAGAAAAAGTTGAAGCACACACAGTCGAGGGAGTCACTTGGAGGTCAAGTGAAAAGCCAGAGAGCTGCAAAGAGCCAAAGAAGCCAGAGCCAAAGAGCCAGAGCCAGAGACAGAGCCAAAGAGCTAGAGCCAAAGATAGAGCCAAAGAACCAGAGCTAGAGCCAAAAGCCAGAGCCAAGAGCCAGAGCCAGAGCCAAGAGCTAGAGCCAGAGCCAAGAGCCAGAGCCAAGAGCCAGAGTGAGAGCTGAGAGCCAAAAAGTTGAGAGCTTCAAGCCAGGGGATAAAATGGTGTCTAAACCCACTGTTTCTATGTAAACCAGCAGGAGTTGAGCCAAGAGATTATAAAAAGGACTTATACCATAATCCCAGAGAGCCTAGTCGAGTTGACTAGAGCTCATGAAGACGTAGCCCAAGTTTTGGGTGAACTCCAAATTAATATTGTTGTTCTGTGTTTGTTTTTACTGCTGCATTATTTACTATTATATGTATTTACATATCAATCCAAGCACAATTACATATCAGGCCAAACAACAAATTTTAAAACATATAATCAGTTTAAAACAAATACCAGCATACACCTTCTGTTCAAGCACATATTTAATTCCGCATTGGTTAATCATAAAGACTTGGGGAATATTTAAAGATTTGGAAGTGGGAGAGGTCCTTGTAAATTAGACAAGAAGCCTAAGTGCCCCATTTTCAGATTGGGGGGTTGTTATTTTAACTAGAAATTCAAAGAGTTTTGTAGAGAACAAGGAATTAATCATCAACATTATATTCCTTACACCCATTAGCAAATGACATTATGAAAGGAAAAACTGGACATAGAAAGAGATGGCCAATTTCATGATTCAATCCAAGAACATGGTGCCTTATTTTTTGGCAAAAGAGGTTAATTTTTCCAATTATATTCAATACCAGATGCCTCATAGGGAACTCCAACGTATGAGTCTAGGAGATTTTTGGAATTAAGTTAAGCATTATGCCTCTTCCTTTAACGTATTTGGTAGTCCAACTTCGGCTTGTGTAAAGAAATGGAAAATAAAGTCAATCGCTGATATTTTTTGGCTACTATGAGGACATGAAGACATATGGGTTCTTTGATCCTACTTTTAAGGAAGTCTTTCTTCAAAAAGATGTCTACTTTGATGAGCACAAAAACTCAACATCATGTCCTTCTCCTTCCTGAACTTTTAATGTTGATAATGGTCCTTAGAACCATACTGATTGTCTTTTTAATAATGAATATGAAGAAATTTGTACAAAATGTCATCAACCATGAGAGAATCTACTAGTAGCACTGTTAAGTCTCCTTTTCGATGCCTTTAATAACATATATTGTCCTCTATTTTTGATCTACTTTACCTCGAAATCTACTCACCATTTTCCTACCTTCTTCAAAAACATGACTTTTAGCCTCCTTGTGTATATATGACATCATTTATATTTAAAGCTTGATTTCTTATGTTTTCTTGTAGTAGAAATAGAATTATCTGATTTATTATACTCTCTGATTGATTGGATTGGCTCACATAGATGTGCTCCTACTCATCTGGTACTAGTGCAACAAACCGGTACTCATGCTTCTATTCATCCGATACTAGTGCAATGATCCAGTACTTGTGCTCCTACTCGTCTGATACCAACATTAACAATATGTTACTCAGGTTCTTGTTCAGTACTCGTGCACCCATCCAACCCCTGATCAGATGCCCGTGATTTTTTCTACTGTGTACCTGTGTTCACCATACTCGTGCATCCATCCGGCACCAACATCAGCACCTGTGTAATTCCGATACCCACACTTCAACACCTGTGTCATTCTGGTACCCACACTCCAGCACTTGTGTCATTCAGGGACCTACACTCTAGCACCTATGTGATTCCAGTACTCACATTCCATCACCTGTGTGATTCTAGTACCAGATCTCATCTTCGAGGATTGGTGATTGAGAGAACGATTTTCGATGGAACCAAGGCAATCGTTCGTCAAAGGCATCCACCTTACATAGCAAATCAAGATATGAATTTAAATATGTAAATTAAGATAAACTGTAATGATTTTATTTTATCCTATGTAACCTTGGTGATAATGACCATTTCTCTATAAGAGAGGGATTGTAGATGATAGCCAGCTAGCGATTTCGAGAGAATTAAAAAACTAGTGAAGGAGAGACATAGAGTTAGATTTAGATTTGCATAGCACTATTATGTTGAAATGTGATTGAACCATTAAATGTTGTAATCTTCCTTTTTGAATTAATAATATGAGCAACAATTGATAAGTTAGCGTGTTAATCAACTTCTTAGTTTTGTAAGTCTTCAAGATTTCCTTGGAAGCTCTGCAAGGGCCCACCAAAGCCATCAAAGCAAGTTCTTATTCTAGTTATTATATAATTTAGAAATGTTTTAGTGTTTTATGCAATTCTAGTCTTGTTTTATGCAAGTAATTTCTGAGTGACAATTCCTTAGTTTTATGAATGAAAATTGTATTTCTTAGTCTGCACATTTAATTGTTGATTTCTATTTTGAAGAAAAAGGCAGCTAAGATCAAATATCTCACCATTCACCTACATGTGTTGTTAGTGAAGACTCGGGTCATACATTTCCTATAATAGAATGCAAATTTTCTTTCAAGACTAGTCTCAGTTGCTTTGTTTAATGTTTGAATGTAGTGAATTAATTCTAGTGTAGCAATTGAGATCAATTGCTATAGGAAAAGAGAGTTAGACCCATCTTTCTATTTCATGTGCCTATAAATGGACAGACTTGTTACCTAAGAAAGAACCATTAGATTACATTGGTTATTAAGATTTTATTTCTGACTTATGCTTTCAAATTGTGTGAGGAAGTTAGTATCCGTTTTGAATTCTTTCTATCTAAGCTATACTCAATAGCTTTAAGAACTTACCTATTATCGACACATATAGTGCAATATATATGTTGATTATGATTCCCTGGTTGATAATTTAATTTGTGGAGATATACCATTCATATAATTTCCCCAACATTTTTGGCACCATTGTCGGGGAGCTGTAAATGGTAATAGGTAATGATTTGTTTTTTTTTATGGTTCTTGAGTTATTTTGGGGACGACCTAAGGGAAGAGATAATATGGTAAGACGTGAGTGAAGAGCAACACATCCACGATGGTGGGGTTGTTCCAAAGTCTAGTTGTCTCTAATTGATTCTCTAGTTTCTTTTTCATATGCATATAATTAAAGGTAGGATCTAAATCTTCTTTTTTCTTTGCAAGTATGTTTTCCTTTAGATTGATTCATAAAAAGAAGAGAAGCCTAACTTGTGTGAACAGATAACTTGGTGACAACAAAATCCTAGTAGCACAGTGGCACTTTGAGTACATGATTGGTTTTCTTTCATTTTCTTTAAGTATGTTTTCTTCTTATTTATTTAGGATTTTAAATAAGAAATTCATACTCTAATCCATGTACATGACAAGAGTTAGAAATAAGTAAAGCAGTAAGAAAGGATGATCAAGATGTTGGGAGAACTCTCTCAAATACTAGCAGCAACAGTGATATCTACTTCTCAAGAAGAAAAAATCCTGACAGCAGTCAAGAACTTATCTGCCTCTCCAAAAGTGATAGAGGAATAACAAATCCATGAACCACATCTACATGAAGATCTTCACCCTTGTTATATTGTTGAACAAATTAAAGAATCATGGACCACAAATTAGAACTTGAGATTGAATAATTTTCGACATGCCTATCTATAGATCCTCTAAACACGGAAGAGGATAATAATCTAATGCTAGAAGATTTGCATAACACAGTAAAGGAGGATATGCTAAATGAGCCAAATAAGGAGGTAAACCAAAAACATTTTGATTTTGTTGAAAGTTGGTTTCAAGAAATTGTAAGGCCATACCACACTTTCATTCTTCCTTACTTCTTGACATCATCATTAAAACAATTGGTTCTTCATACTCAGGTATGCATTTAATATTATATTCTAAACTTGAGTATGAATGCAATTTTATACTTGTTATGCACATTGTTACATTGGAAATATTCCTATACTTTAGGATATGGATTTCTTTTTCTCAAGTAGAATAGGATAATAAATAAATAAAGAAATTGATTCATATAGTAGTTAGTATAGTTATAACATATAGTGCAACACATTTCTCATTTGTTTTCAATAAGTAGGGATGTTAATAGCTAAAAAGTACTTAGTTGAAAATGGGAGATCTATGTTCCCATTACATATTTATGTTAGGGTCCCTTTCAGCTGCATATTATTTTAATGAGGATTGCCACAGTCTGATTTCCAACTACAACATGGTTCAACTATTACATTGTTTTCCCACTTATTATTTCTTTTTAGTTAGATTTTTTTCTAGTTTTTCTTTTCAATAAAGAAAACTATGACCATTATGTTTGGAATTGTAGGTAAAGCTGGAAATGATTACATAGAACAATCATCTAGTATTGCATAGCAATTGTTTAGTGCCATGTTTCATCTAACGAAATATCGAGAATTTTGGTACCAATTTGCTGCAACTCCTGGACTACTAGCTTTACTTATCAACTCGGGGTTCGTACAAACTTGGAGGTGACAGTGTTGTATGCCAAGCCAAACTTCTATAGAGTTAGGTCAATCTTGATTATTTGATCGAAGAAGGGAAAATCTACTCTAAGAGAGCTACTCTACAACATGAATGGGAGAAAACAACATGTAATGCTAAAACACACCATACCCTAATTAGCCATTTAAGCAGCTATGTTAAGTAGAATTGCTAAATCAACACTAAAAAAATGCTACTATCTAACTTGCAGAAGTAAAAAGCATCAAACATTACTAATGTGCAGGCAAAGAAACTAAACTAAATCTATTTTCACTTTTTTGGGTTTTTTAGGCAAAATCAAGTATGCAAACTAATTGTTCTTTTGGATGTGACAGGTGGATGGAAGGTGTTTAAGGATGGCTAGAAGGTTTATGAAGTGGTTGGATGGTTTGGAGGGGTCCTAGGAGGATTTTTTTGACTTCCTAGAGGTTTCTCATCAATTCAGCCTCAAAACAGGTCGTTTCAAGAAAGCCTACAGGATGTACTACAAACCTACAGGATGATCCTGTAGGAATTACAGGAAACCTACTGGATACAATTGAGAGCTAATTGTGAGGTGTTTGAGGTGTTGGGAAACTTGGGAAAGGTGTGTGATGGGTGGAATTTTGTGTTAAAAGGTCTAGGAGCACTTAGAAGTCAATATCTTGTTGGGTGTGGAGCATGATTGTTCAGAGTCTTTGTTTCAGCCGGATGTATACCCCAGGAAGTTTGTACACCCCTCCACGCGGGGGGTGTGGGGGGACTTGTCCCCCTTGCGGGGGTTCAAGGGGGCTGATCCCCTCCAGCTGGGGGGTCCGGGGGCCAGTGGTCCCCTGGTGGGGGTTTTAGGGGAAGTGCCCCCAAAGCTAAAAACAAATGTAAAATTGCCTTGTAAAAGTATAGTATTTCTAGTCAATCTAGTTGTTCATTAGGCAGATGATCTGACGGTAGAACTTATGTTTAGTTTAGGGTTTTTTGCCCTAGAAGGAAACCCCTCTCTTTGTATGAGGGCATTGTATTTGAGGCTGCGTAATAGATGTGTATTCTCTAAGTGAGAAACAGAGAGGTGAGACTGTGAGAGAAAACAAAGGATATTTCAGCGGATTTGCTTTAGGTTGTATCTCTTCATTTTTCTAGATAATAGAAAGGAAGGACTGGCTGTTCGGGGTGGATGTAGCCCAAACTGGGTGAACCACACATATCTGTGTCTCTCTTGTTTTATGCATTTTCTTTGTTTATATTTCTGCAATATTTTATGTGTTCCATTGCTCCATAATATATAATTTTCTAACAACTGGTATCAGAGCCGAAGGTCTATTTGGCTGATAAACTCACAGGAAAGAAGGGTTCATGGTTCGAGTTGGAGTAATGGCGAAAGATGGTAAGTTTAGGGTCAAGAAATTTAACGGCCAAAACTTCTCGCTGTGGAAGATGCAGATGGAAGATTATTTATATCAGAAAGATCTATACCTACCATTGGGTGGAAAAACAAAGATGTCGATGGGTATAACAAATGAAGAATGGAACCTTCTCGATAGAAAGGCACTCAGAATAGTATAGTTGTGCCTTGCAGTGTTGGTCGCCTTCAACATTACAAAGGAAACAACGACAGAGGATTTGATTAAGGCGTTGGAGAAACTGTATGAAAAACCCTCGGCCTCAAACAAGGTATTTCTTATGAAATGGTTATTTAACATGAATCTGTCGGAAGGTGGATCTGTTGCAGACCATTTAAATGATTTTAATACTGTTACAAGTCAGTTATGTTCTGTAGGGGTAAAATTTGATGATGAAGTTAGAGCTCTGTTAATCTTGTGCTCATTGCAAGAAAGTTGGAATGGTTTAGTAATGGTCATTAGTAACTCTATTTCTGGATTTAGTACTTTAAAGTTTGATGATGTTGTCGGTGCTATCCTTAGTGAGGAAATGCGACGGAAAAGCTCCAGTGAGACATCGGTTAATGCTTTGAGTGTAGAGTCTAGGGGAAGAAAAATGGAAAGAGGAAAGAGCTCAGGATATCGCAATAAATCAAGGAAAGGAAGATCCAAGTCCAGATCGGGGATAGTGTGCTGGAAATGCGGAAAGAAAGGACACCTAAAGAAAGACTGTAGATCTCTGAAAGGAAAAGAAGGAGATGCATAGCAAGAAAACAATCATGAAGCAAATGTGACAGGTGAGGTGTTACAAGATGCTTTGGTTCTTTCTTTTGAAAATATTACTGATTCTTGGGTGGTAGATTCAGGGGCCTCATTCTATGCCACACCTGATAAGAAATACTTTCATGACTATGTTC
>APFE031125964.1:0-19744 GCA_000404065.3 Pinus taeda | reverse complement strand
GTAACCCATGCACTCTGTCACATCTGATATTTCTTTTGTAGATTCATCTGAATGTATACAAGTGAGATGATCTTCTATGAGAGGGTTGCCATCAAGTACAACACATGCATCATAATGCCAACATTCTAGGGATTCATCTTGGACTATGGTCATCCTGAAAATCTCTTCTTCAGTATCCTTTGACCTACAGTAGTCCCTATATTTGTTGTTAAAATCCTATTGCGTTTGAGCCCAAGTTGTGATGCTATCTCCAGGTAAACCCATGAACCAGAACAATGCTGCATCCTTGAGGGTAGATGGAAACAATTTTAAATTTTTCTCATCATCTGTATAGTCATAGGTTCAACATATAACAGAAAACTCAAATAGGAAGTGTTAAGGTCCTCTGTGGTCAGGCCATGGAAATGAGGTAGAGTAGAGGGGTTGATATTCTTCATCTTAGCGTCTCCATTGGTTTCCCTCATGGGGAAGGCACCCTGAATTCTCTCTCTATTCCCTTTGTCATTTTGGTTTTCAGCCATTGGTTTAGTAGGAATGGGTTCTTCCTCTTCTTCTTCCCCTGTAGGTTCTTCAAATATGTCAGGCTGCTCACCTAAAGGTTCTTCCATTTCATAGTCACCGAAGAAGAGAGAAGGTTGACTTTTGGATGCAGTGGGGGTATTTGGCAAGAATTTCCCTAAATTGTCCCTATTCCTATGAGGAATGAAAGGAAATGTTTTTGGGTTGGTTTTTGGAAGATTTTTTTAAAGCTAGAAAGTACTTTGTAGAAATGAAATTTTTGATTGAATGAAAACTACTAAAAAAAAAATAAAAAAAATTGCTTGCTAAATAGAAATTCTACTTGCAGAATGAAATTGTTGATTGAATGAAGACCACTAACAAAAAAACTACTTACTGAATTGAAATTCTACTTGCAGAATGGAAATGAAAGAAAATAATGACAAATGAAAGAAAGGAAGCTACTAGATTACCTTTGAAAAAATAAACTAATGGAAGAAAATTGAAGACAGGAAGCAGAAGAAAAGAAAGCAATAATCACATTCTACTTAGACACCTCCCCGGCAATGGCGCCAAAAAGTGATGAGCGCCAATATAGCATCAAGGATGCTACAACTCCTGGGCTACCAGATTTACTTATCACCCCAGGGTTCATACAAACTTGGAGGTGACATTGCTATATGCACAAGTAAAAGTGAAGGTCCTGCCTGTTGCCACTATTCATCTGGTGAGAGACCCTAGGGGTTCCGAGCTAGACTTCTATAGGGTTAGAAGAAGCTTGATTCCTTGATGGAAGAAGAGAAAATCTATTCTAAGATAGAGCTACTCTACTGCAGTAATGAAGAAAACAACATGTAATGCTAAATCACACCATAACCTAATTAACCATTTAAACAACTATGCTAAGCAGAATTGCTAAATCAACACTAACCTAATGCTGCTATCTAAGTTACAGAAGTAAAGAGCACCAAAATATACCAGTGTGTAAGCAAGAAAACTGAACTAGATCTGTTTTCGAGCAGAAGAGAAATTGGAGATCAAAATCAATGAAAGGAGGACGTAAGGAAGCAACAGTGCATAAGAACCGTTGGACTAGTCGGGTTAACAGAAGATGAGCAGCGAAGATCGTATTATAGGAGGTTACATAAATAGATGGATAGATTGATCAATAAATAGGGTTAAAGAAAGATGAGCGGCGAAGATCTTATGGCAGGAGATTAAGTTAATGTATGGACGGACGGGATTAACGGAAGATAGGTGGTGGAGATTGTATCGCGGAAAAAAACATGTTGAAATGATGGAGCGGTCTTCGAAGGTGGTAAGCAGTTTCGCGCCCGTTGTAAACACTGTAAGCAGATTTCTAAAATTTTACGCGATTAGCCTAACTAGGTAACACGTAGCATGGGAAAACCATTTTTCTCGTGTGCTCTCGGTCTGATAACGGTCATGTAAGAATCCATGTGAGATTGTGCGATAGCTGTTGGATCATGCGGATTTGATCAACGGTGGATGTTGGTCAAGCTAGTTGGCGAGCTGGTGACATGATAGCCGTTGGATCAAGGGCGCGACAGATCGATGGTGGAGATTTGGAGCGCATAAAGTAGGTGCAATACTTCATGTGAGATTGCGTGATAGCCGTTGGATCAAGCTAGACAGATCGATGGTGGAGATTTAAAGTGCATAAAGTCAAGTTTTGAAATGAATTGGACAATGATTGGTCAGGTTTGTCATGGATCGGACGATAAGGAAATTATACATGAAGAAAGTGCTGAAGGAGATTTCAATGAAAACAACAGAAAAACTAGTGAGGGTGAGGGTGGACCAAGAGTGATGGAAAAATATGACAGTGCAATGAACCAAGTACTGAATCAAGACAGCAAACTCCAAAGCTCATGCAATAACTAGAAATCTATGTTTTGGAGGTTGCTGAAGAGTCTCTTCCTTAAGTCATGGTCCCAGAGGGAGTAGTTGAGGTTGAGACACCTGCTGACAACCTTTTGGTGATATTTTTCTCCTGGTTAACTTGCTAATTGAAAGAAGGCACAAATGAAAGCAAACTAAAACACAACCATTCTACTCTATATTGTTGTAATGGAAATGCAGCTACTTAAGCAAATGAACAATTAAACCATGAATCATCTACACTATACTATTGTAATGGAAATGCAGATACTTAAGAAAATGAACAATTAAAACCATGGATCTATGCTAGCATAACAGTACAATAAAGAGGAGCTTTGGCTGCTAGGGTTGGGACCTAACCCAAGAGCCTCAGCCCTCTGAGTTAACTCAGTGCTGGCTTGAAACAAAACTCATTCTTATTATCAAAATAATGGATTACATCAAAAACTGTCATAAGCCTTGCCGCTCGAAAATAGAATAGAGTTCTATAATCAAAAATTCCCTGAATCCTACTGAGGTCCTAGGCCTCTATACTTATACATCTAAAGTCTCCAACAACTTCCTTAAAATTAGGGAGGCTCAGCTCCCAACTTGAGATAAACTAGTGCTTTGACTTTCACTTGCTTGGCTGCCTTCTAGTCCTCATGATTTGGTTGTTTGCACTCCGAGATGATGGAGGAATATTCGAATGGAGGGGTAGTAAATGAGGATGATTTACCTCCTATAATTCCTCTCCCTTGTCCCATTCAAGTTTTGACCAAGGTCTTTGCCAAAATCCCTTATGTTTATCCTTTATTCCTGCATTAAATTCACATTAGACCACAAAGCAAAATATCCAACTCTAACTCATCTCATAAACAAAATATAATCAAAAGTATGCAATAAGTTGTGAGAATAGTTGGTTTGACTAAGCTAGGAGGTGAATTAAGGCCCATATAATTACTCAATTATGAGGCTCATCACATATGCTAAGTTCCCATCGGAAATATGAGCTGCAAGTGCAACTTTTCTAGTGATTAAACTATGTTCGTTCCCTAATTTGGGGACGACTAAAAATGGCTCTACCCAGATATGCTCACATCTTCATTAAACCGTATTTAAGCACCTCTACAACACCAAAAAACATCAAAACTCACCAGACCATCATGTACAGACCCTACAGTTGTTGACATTAATTCCCATCACACAACTGACTCAACTATTGACATCAATGCCAACAACATGCTTCCGAAAAATGGAATGTAACTAATTTTGCACGACCTTCAACTATATTTTGGCGTCTGAAACAAAAAATTTGGTAATTATCCACCAAGTTTTTAATCACACTCAATGGTTCGATCAAAGCAAACAGCTAAGAGGTCACATCACCCCCCACCCCACCCCTCGAAAATATCTGAACTTCAACAAAGTGGGGGCTCCAATTTTTATCGTATGTGCAAATAAATATACACCAACATTTCTAAAGTATGCCCCATGATCCCATGATTTTATTAAATTTATGGCGGAGATGTCACATTAGGGTACCTCCACCTATCCAAACTTTAATTGGGCGGGTGGGGGGATGATTTTTTACGTGGGTGCTTCCATGCAATGTGTTGTATTTCCCCACTAATATGATTATCTAGTCCTTCTTCCTTTTTGCAACTGAGTTTGGACCATTTAAAAAACTATGCTAAGAAGAATTGCTAAATCAACACTAACCTAATGCTGCTATCTAAGTTACAGAAGTAAAGAGCACCAAACTATACCAGTGTGTAAGCAAGAAAACTGAACTAGATCTATTTTCGAGCAGAAGAGAAATTGGAGATCAAAATCAGTGAAAGGAGGACGTAAGGAAGCAGCAATGCATAAGAACTGTTGGACTAATCGGGTTAACCGAAGATGAGCGGTGGAGATCGTATTGCAAGAGGTTACATAAATAGATGGATAGATCGATCAACGAACAGGGTTAACGAAAGATGAGCGGCAAAGATCTTATGGCGGGAAATTAAGTTAATGTATGGACGGACGGGATTAACGGAAGATGAGTGGCGGAGATTGTATCGCGGAAAAAAAACATGTTGAAATGATGGAGTGGTCTTCGAAGGCGGTAAGCAGTTTCTCGCCCATCGTAAACGCTGTAAGCAGAATTCTAAAATTTTACGCGATTATCCTAACTGGGTGACACGTAGCATGGGAAAACCATTTTTCTCGCGTGCTCTTGGTCCGATAATAGTCGTGCAAGAATCGATGTGAGATTGTGCGATAGCTATTGGATCATGCGGATTTGATCAACAGTGGACGTTGTCCAAGCTGTTGGTGAGCGGGTGACATGATAGCCGTTGGATCAAGGGCGCGACAGATCGACGGTGTAGATTTGGAGTGCATAAAGTAGGTGCAATACTTCACGTGAGATTGCGTGATAGCCGTTGGATCAAGCTAGACAGATCGATGGTGGAGATTTAAAGTGCATAAAGTCAAGCTTTGAAATGAATCGGACAGTGATTGGTTAGGTTTGTTGTGGATCGGACGGTAAGAAAATTATACATGAAGAAAGTGTTGAAGGAGATTTCAATGAAAACAACAGAAAAACTAGTGAGGGTGAGGGTGGACCAAGAGTGATGGAAAAACATGACAATGCAATGAACCAAGTACTCAATCAAGACAACAAACTCCAAAGCTCATGCAAGAACTAGAAATCTATGTTTTGGGGGTTGTTGAAGGGTCTCTTCCTTAAGTCATGGTCCCAGAGGGAGTAGTTGAGGTCGAGACACCTGCTGACAACCTTTTGGTGATATTTTTCTCCTGGCTAACTTGATAATTGAAAGAAGGCACAAATGAAAGCAAACTAAAACACAACCATTCTACTCTATACTGCTGTAATGGAAATGCAGCTACTTAAGCAAATGAAGAATTAAACCATGAATCATCTACACTATACTATTGTAATGGAAATGCAGATACTTAAGAAAATGAACAATTAAAACCATGGATCTATGCTAGCATAATAGTACAATAAAGAGGAGCTTTGGCTGCTAGGGTTGGGACCTAACCCAAGAGCCTCAGCCCTCTGAGTTAACTCAGTGCTGGCTTGAAACAAAACTCATTCTTATTAGCAAAATAATGGATTACATCAAAAACTGTCATAAGCCTTGCAGCTCGAAAATAGAATAGAGTTCTACAATCAAAAATCCCCTGAATCCTATTGAGGTCCTAGGCCTCTATACTTATACATCTGAAGTCTCCAATGACTTCCTTAAAATTAGGGAGGCTCAGCTCCCAACTCGAGATAAACTGGTGCTTTGACTTTCACTTGCTTGGCTGCCTTCTAGTCCTCATGATTTGGTTGTTTGCACTTCGAGATGATGGAGGAATATTCGAATGGAGGGGTAGTAAATGAGGAGGATTTACCTCCTATAATTCCTCTCCCTTGTCCCATTCAAGTTTTGACCAAGGTCTTTGCAAAAATCCCTTACGTTTATCCTTTATTCCTGCATTAAATGCACATTAGACCACAAAGCAAAATATCCAACTCTAACTCATCTCATAAACAAAATATAATCAAAAGTATGCAATAAGTTGTGAGAATAGTTGGTTTGACTAAGCTAGGAGGTGAATTAAGGCCCATATAATTACTCAATTATGAGGCTCATCACATATGCTAAGTTCCCATTGGAAATATGAGATGCAAGTGCAACTTTTCTAGTGATTAAACTATGTTCGTTCCCTAATTTGGGGACGACTAAAAATGGCTCTACCCAAATTTGCTCACATCTTCATTAAACCATATTTAAGCACCTCTGCAGCACCAAAAAACATCAAAAACTCACCAAACCATCATGTACAGACCCTACATTTGTTGACATTAATTCCCATCACACAACTGACTCAACTATTGACATCAATGCCAACAACATGCTTCCGAAAAATGGAATGTAACTAATTTTGGACGACCTTCAACTATATTTTGGTGTCTGAAACAAAAAATTTGGTAAATATCCACCAAGTTTTTAATCACATTCAATGGTTCGATCAAAGCAAATAGCTAAGAGGTCACATCACCCCCCACCCCACCCCCCGAAAATATTTGAACTTCAACAAAGGGGGGGCTCCAATTTTTATCGTATGTGCAAATAAATATACACCAACATTTCTAAAGTATGCCCCATGATCCCATGATTTTATCAAATTTATGGCAGAGACGTCACATTAGGGTACCTCCACCTATCCAAACTTTAATTGGGCGGGGGGGGGGCTGATTTTTTACATGGGTGCTTCCATGCAATGTGTTGTATTTCCCCACTGATATGATTATCTAGTCCTTCTTCCTTTTTGCAACTGAGTTTGGACCTTTGATAGATGGATGGTCGGATGGTGCATTCCCTACTACATGTCTAGATCTAGTATAGGCCCATATACCTTTGCATTTGGATGGATTTGGGGATCAGGTGATTCGATCTTGACTTCACTTACCATCCACTTGCTTGGACAAACCTCCAGATGTTGGATTGGATCTGGAATCTGAAACCATGAAAACCATTAGATTTCATTAACACTATGAAACCTTGCACAATGGCCTCCTATCACGAATCCCTAGGCTTTACACATCATCTCTTTTCCACGTGTAATGCCATGTCGCCACCACATCATTGTCATTTGTCACTTGGAAAAGATCCACTTGGCCACCCAAAAATTCCAAATCCACCTACCATATGTCACGACCAAAGGGTTTTATGTCATCATCTACCACCTATCTCTACTAAGTCACCTTGCCATGTCATTTGAGGTCCACCTCTAGTTTGGCTCTAGGATATTCACTATCCAATAGTTTTCTTAAGCATTTCCTTGTTGTTGTCCCAGAGGCCTCCATGAACTCAAAGAGACTAAATTTTTTCAATGATTGGATACATTCACTAATACAGGATTCAAATCGTTTCACTTTTTCCACAGTCCAATGCATCTCAGATGACCAGATGCCTTAATGCATCCCTGGATGAATCCATATAAGTTTTCATCCACAAAATTCTCAACATTTCTTGACCCCTTTATGAATGGATGGTCAAATATTCATTAACCCCCATTGAAACAATGACCCACCATAACCATGCCTGGACTCCATCACTTTAAAATTAGATTTTTCTTTATTCTTAGGGAGCTATACTAAGTTCCATATATCATTGGAAATCCCTCTTAGAGGGTTATCCTACCAAGCAATTTTCATGTGATTTTGAACAAGTTACCGGAAGACAAAATTCCTTCAAAGATAGTCTACTTAGAAAACAACCAAGTTATCATCAACTTGGCACATTGTTAATAGAAACAACCAAGACAACAATAACAACATAAGGATCATGCTTGAAATCTCAGCAAGCTCCCCCTAAACTTTACATCACTTGACATCAATGACTAGACATGACATCAATGACAACAACTGCCAACATATTCAACAATTTAACCATTGTTAATTAATTGTCCATTGTTGACCATGTTGTTTGAAGTTAACTATGACTAACAATGGTTTTCCACACATAACTATGTTTGACCATGGTTGGACATGTTTGGTCATGGTTGGCTATGTTATTCCATTGTTGAACATGGTTGACCATGATGACTATGGTTAACCATGCTTGAGTGTGTTGTATATGGTTGACCATGATGACTATGGTTAACCATGCTTGAGTGTGTTGTATATGGTTGACCATGTTGTCATATATGGCTATGTTTAGCACATTTTGATGGTGGGTTATGTTCATCACATAGTGAGGGATATGTTTGCAATATTGCAATGTCAAATTAGGTCGGTCACATTACAACATTGGGCTATGTTTGTCACATTTTGATTTTGGGGGTTATTAATATTATTGCAAGAGAGGGTTTTTTCTATAATAATGTGATATGAGGTAATGTCCATCACATTGTAATGTTGGGAGATGTTTGTCACATAGTGATGTCAAGTTTTCTTTGTGGTGTTTGTAAAGGGTGAAGGGTTATGTTGAAATGGGATGTGGGAATATGCTCATCACAATGTGATGTAGGGAAATGATGTATGACAATGTTTATCACCTTGTGACATCATGTTTGTTTTTCATATTGTAATATCGAATTATTATGTATTATTGTTCTTCATATTGTTATTGTTGTTAATATTGATGTTAATGTTATTACATAAATGTTATTAATAAAATTAATATTGATAATAGCATTAACGTTAAAATAACATTATTATATTATAATAAGATGATTTGTTAGATATAATTTTATTTTTAATTTAGTTATATTTTTTTAAAACAAAAGTGAGTAATATTATATAAAATCTATGCTCGGTCGCAACAAAGATATACGGGGATACATCTATAGAATTCTCATCTGACCAAGAGATATGTAGACCCTTTGTACCTTTTGAAAAACTGACTAAAACTAACAAAGATTAGACCCAGAACAAACATTGGTACATATAGAGACTAGTCTAGCAAATATTAATATGTTGTATATAGGACACAAACCGAAATTACCTTTAACCATAACCAAGTGCTAACCAAAATATTAGTAGGAAACAACCTACAAAAATCAAACGGTTGACATGGCAGAGAGCCAAAGAGGTAAATCATTGGAAAAGGTTGGATTGTTCAGATCGAAATCCCAATCATCCTTGACTTCCTCGAACTTGCTTGAGACCCCTGGTGCATCATTGTGTAATTTAAGATCCATTACCATGCTTCTTAGGGCATCCACATCATCCAACATACGGGAGAATTGTTGAAGGAACAACAACTTGTCTGTAAGCTCAATTTGTGAATAGGACATCTGATAGAATTTAACCTACAGGTCATAGTCAGCTTTGTGGAGAGCTTCATAAGTTGCCAAGCAGTGGGAGAACAGACCATGTGGAACCGAGGAGTCAGAGTCTCAATCAAAACTCATTATGTTGTTCGAATCCCAAGGACTCAAACAAGAGACAGAGAGGATCATCTTAAGGAAAATGCTAGAGTAAATTTTGAGCTTCAAGATGAGGTTACGAACCAAATCAAAGTATACTCTTAAAATTAACCAATTTCCCAATGTAAACGATGGAGAGGCCCAAATGATGAAAATTCCCTTAAAAACCTTGCATTTCTCAGGTTTGGAACTTGAGGAAGAGTCTATTCTTGCAGAAATTCCCAGAAAATAAATAAACTTAGAACAGAGTAATTGGAAAAACACTATACCTTCCAAAATATTCAAGGTGGTAGGCTCTCAGCTTTCTCCACCTATGTCCTTTACGTTTAATTTAGGGCCAACAAGACCCGAATTCTAAGTGACCCATGAGCACGGGTTCTTAAGCCACCTTGAATTCCAACCTGAGAGATGAAAAATACTTTGATGGATCTCTTTACCAAATTTCCATGGAGGGATCTTCCTAAATGCCACTATTGAGATAGAGAACACAACCAAAACCACATTTTGAGCTAGATGGGAAGAGAAAACTTCGACGAAAAGGATTTCCAAGATGAATGAATCTGCGAGGGGGCATCTCATCAATTTAACATTCTCCATCCTGTCATTCCACATGAATTTTAACTTCCTCACATTTAATTTTTTGACATATTATTTAGTAAAATCCATCATTAACCTTAGTAAAGCGTAATTCTAATACTTCAAAAGATAAGTTTTGAAAGCTCGAGCATGCAAAATCAGATTTAAGGACCTTGCATGATGCAGGGAGGTGATATATGACACAATCATTACCATTAGACTGCCAACAAGTCCTTGGGAGAGGATCCGTGATTGATCCATTTCATAATTATATTGCATCGCAAAGCTTTGAGGAGGTGTGATCATAAACCAAGGGTGGGCTATGATAATGGAAAATTCTAAAACTTCTATAATCCTTATATATTACTTGTCAAATAAAATCAATATACTAGGGAATTGGGCACCTAACATTGATCACATTGATTTCAAGCTCTAATTCTGACATCAAACAAGCCTGATTTTCCTTCTCACCTGCCTTCATGTTGAGAAATCTGAGAATGTGATAGTATTTTTTAGATTGGAACATTGTCAATATACTTCTTATACACTGGAGTATCCTTTTCAAAGTATTTTCTTTAGGGTAGCTTCCATTTATGAGAAATTGAATCAAAAGTAAGAAGTCACCAAGAATAATAATGTCTAGCACACCTTTACTTTTGGCAATAAGGAGGCCCTGGAGAAGCATGTACATTTTGGCTTGGTTATTTAATATTCTGTCTAAACCCCAAGCATATCTGGTATCAATTATCTTCTCAGGATTATAAAGAATTATTCCCTCTCTCAACACCTTTAATGATATTAATAGCATGTTTATGTTATTATTAATGTATTACTACTAATAATGTAACATTGTTAATGTTATTAATGATGTTAGTAATAATATTATTATTAATATGAAAGATATTAGTATTAATTTTAATATTGTGTTTTTAATAATATTTATATTAATGTTATTATTAATTATATCAACATTAATAATAATAATATTATAGGATTGAAGCAAGATAAACACACTAAATTATCAAAGACATAAACACTAGCGGAAAAGGCCTCAGCCTCAATGTATTGCTCTCATAATGTTATTGTACAAAATCATGATAATAATAAAAATATAAATGCATGAGGAAATTTGTCTCAAGATAGTGCATCTATCTTGGACACTTTGGTTGAGAAAATATCTCAACCATACACTAATCTAGGAGCCTAACTAGTTGGAGAGAATCTCTCAACCAACTAGACCTAAACTAGCTCCTAACTATGAGGAACAAACCCAATCTAGAAAGGTAGGAATAAATCCTAACTTTCATTATTTTAATTAATTTAATTATTTTGGACTTAGAATTGTTTTTAATGTGAGAGTGAGGCTAATGCCCCCTTGTTGGCTACATGGGGCTTGACCCAGGTTCAGCAGTGAGTTTAGCCAAGCGAATCCTGGTACTACTGGCCCTTTTGGTAACAGTCCGCGGAGTGCGGACTGAGGTCTCAACCGAGGTAGTATGGGAGGGTGCTGGAACTAGGTTTCTGTACCCTAGGGATGTCTTGATGTGGGAGATCGGTACCTGATCCAACCTTGATGTAGTAAGCTTCTAGCGTTCTACGGAACTATCTTCGCGCAGCTTCAGTCGTAGTGCGATCAAAGTTTATTACCCAAGTCCTCCTTAATTAAGGTTTGTAGGTTAATTACTAAGAAGATTCTCAATCATAAGCATACTTATAAGTGTGCGCAGATAAATAAACAGATCTCATCAACATATAACATTTAAATACTGAACTATGAACCAAAGGCACAATATATTACACCAACTAATATTTATTAATGATGCCTTCAAAGTTTGATCCAGTACAGACTCGACTCCGCCCTGCGCACCCAGCTGCAAGGGTTCGCGCACTCAGCTGCGGACTCTACTAGGACTTTGAACACTCAGTTGCAAAGCCTCTACCTACTACTACGACCCAATACACTTTAGATTCACTTCTATCTTCTAACCATGCCTTCGCATCTATCTATTACTTTTCAAAACTCTCAAGACTACCTTTTACACTTAGAGCCTCACAATATTTATACAATCCCATGGTTCGCGGACCATGGGTAGGCCAACACACTTTATATTAAATTACATTATTTTAGGGCGGAAAACCCTATACTTTCGCGCTCCATGTCCACATTTCGCGGGGTCTTTACATTACATTGACCAAAACTCGGGCTTTAAGCCCAAAAAACTTGTTATGGGGGGATCTGTTGCCCAACATCCCCCTCAATCATAAGTCCAAAATAAGAACCAGGAACCATCTTCCAAGTTCTCATGCTGAAACTATTAATCCTCAAAAAACATTGTCTGAAAAAACTCCAATTTGAAGAGAACATGAATCAGCTGCAAGTCTGATACATCTTTGAAAATTGCTTGCCAACTCCATCAAGTGCCAAGATGAAAAAGGATGCATTTGTTCTTCAATCAGCATCCTTTGTCCACTGACAAAATGTTGATGACAGCCACTGGAAAATTTGCTTGGCCACTAACAAAATATTGAGAACGCCCATTGGCTACTTTGATGTTGATTGCCCACTAGCTGCTTTGATGTTAACAATAACCGCCCACTGGCTACTTTGATGTTGACTTCCCACTGACTTATTTGACGATGCCTACTAGCTGATTTGATGATGCCCACTGGCTGATTTGATGATGCCCACTGGCTGATTTGATGAAGACTGCCCACTGGCTGCTTTTTCTAATGTTTTCAATACTTTTAGTTTGATAACGACCTTCAATTCTGTTATCATTTCGCCCCTTTGTCAGCTGAAAGGAGAGACAATCATCTGCACTTGATTTCTGAACTCCCCCCCTTCAGGTGTAGGAGAGTTTCACTGTTTTACTTCCACTTTTTACTTCCGCTTTCAGGTGCATTGAGTACCATCTTCATTTGACTATTTGTTGTAATGGAAATCTTCATGTGAGACTGAATCCTTCAATAACACATAGAAAATTGTTTGAATGTAGATGACCACTTCTAAGGATCAATCCATGCATAATTGATCTTTACTCTGGGTGGTTGATTTTGCTTGCAACATCTTTCTGGGGAATGATTTTTCTTGCCACAATGGTGGCGAGGATGGAGGTCAAAGAATTTAGTCTCCATATCGCCATTTCGCTTACAATGATTACACTTAACCAAATTCTTAGGGTTGTCTAGAAAACCAGCACTTACAAACTGAACCAGTTTTGAGAAATCTGGAACAAACAAAGTGTTTTCTTTGTTGTATCCTAGGCCATGTCAAACTTTTTTAAAGGAGATTTCTTCCCAAGGTCTGATCGCTTTCTTGGAAAGAATATCCTGTTGTTATTCTTCATGCTTATTGTTGTTGCTAACATTTTGTCCTTGATTTATTAAATCTTTTGTGTCACACTGGGCATCAATCATTATCAGTTCATCCGTTTGACATGCTGCATCAAACTAATTAATTTAATCTTTGGTACTACTCGTTGAATCATTAAGTAGTACAAATGGTTGGAGAAGATCACTTGCTTCGCAACTAACATCAACTTGCTGGATAAGGTCTTCAGTGTCACAAATTGCATCTAACTTCTCTGTAAATTGTGCATCTAGTAAATCTTGTTTTTCACTTAACTTAATTTGGAGTGCATTGATGAGTTTTTATTTTATTTATTGCTCAATTTAAAATCTTTTGATGCTTCTAATGTGTTGGTCATTTGATTGATTAAGTTTTGATTTTGCTTTAATTTCCATTCCAGTAATTCAATTGTATTAAGTAACTCTTGACTGCACTCTTTCAACTCTTTAATTTCCATCTTTGCACTTTGAAGACGTTTTTCTCCTTTACCCATGTTGATCTTTGACACACTCACTTGAACTTGCTTTAATCAATTTCACGCTCGCTTGATTTTCTTCAATTAACTTCATGCTTGCTTGCTTTTGTATTTGCTTGATTCTCTCACTTGATGTTTGTTTTGATTGTTTCTTGAATTGTATGCTTGCTTGCTTTAGAGTTGAACTCGCTTGGTTGATGCTTGGTTGATTGTTTCATGCTCACTTGATGTAGATATGAACGGGCTTGATTGTTGTTTGAATATCACATTTTCTTGCTTTAGAGTTGAAATCGCTCGCTTGATGCTTGCTTCAATTAGTTTCAAGCTCGCTTGATGTTGTGAACTTTGCACTTTCTCGAACACACCCACTTTATTGATCAAAACAAGGGCATCGAATACTATCAAAAATGCACCCAAGAAAATGCTTACAATGGTTTGAATGATAGGTTCAAATGAATTTGATGACTTATTTGAAAACAATGGACTCACTGGAATTAATTGGCTCCCTATCAATTCAAAGCTTTGGTGTCGGTTTCAACCAAGAATGCACCATTACAATTCAACTCAATTTTATTTGAATTTGTTTACAAGTTAACTTAAAAATTACAATTTTTCAAGTTACAATGTTGTTTTGAGTTGACTCTTACAAAAACATTGCAAGTAAATTGTCCAAAAGTTGATGTAGTTGTTTGTTGATGTAGATGACAACTTCATTAACTTGATTGCCTTGAGTGAATGATGTTGAATGGCATGTAGAATTTTTGTTGTTGTTGACAACTTGATATCTTTGATTATGTGTTACAACTTCTTGAGTGCTTGTACTTTTCTTATTTTAGCTTGATTACATGAAGATAATTTATTATGTGCATGCAACTTCTTGTGTACACCATGTGCATCTTTTTATAAAGATAATATCAAAAACTAGACACAAAAAATAAACAACATCAAGAATCCATAAAAGCATGCGCCAACACAAACGTATTCATGGTGTACCTAAGATCTCCTTATTTAATTTCGAGTGGATCTAGGACACATCAACACCACAAAAAATGTCTTTATTAAATATTGAGTACATCAACCTTCAAAATACAACACTGACTTTCTCTATTAAAAAAATCTCTTATCACTCGAAAAAATAAAAAATTACTTATTACTCCAAACTCCTCCAAAACTATAAATAAAAGCCATACCCTTTACAAACTTACAAAAATTGCACCCAAACTTTAAAAAGTAATTTTCGCCATTTAACTTCAATTCATGCTTTCTCAATGTGTTTTCTCCACTAATTCTCTCCCATACTCATAAAACTTTGCATTAAAAAAAATGACTCCACTTCACCTTAACTTTACACTTTTTAATGGCTATTATTTTAATGCATGTAAAAAGATCTTTATGCATACCATATATATTTGCACGGAAATCTCCACCTTGCATTGAATTGCACTTTCCTGAATTGACTCACTACACCATTTATGCACGGGTTCAACAAATTTTGATTTCAATGGATTACAATGTCAGGCCAAATCACTTATTGAACAACAATTCCACCATTCTTTGATGCAAAAGATGCCAAACTAAAGAATATTTTCGTGGAATGAGACAAACAATTTATGTTGTATTGCGATCAATTCACATTGCAGAGTTCAATCCACCACTTAATGCAGGTTTAATTGTGTATGGTTTTTAATGCAGTGATAAATTATTCTAGAGATATGGATCAACAGTTAGCAATGAAACACGAATTTAACCATGAACTTGACTAACATAAATTCTTCAATGCCTTCTCCACAAATTTGAAAAGCATGACTTCAATGAATTATAAATAGCTAAAGGTGGATCGAAATAAGTAATACCTCTTCAAATTTCAATCAGGGCTGCATAAAATAGAATATGAATACTTCATACCTCAAGGTGCACACTTGTGGTCTTCTCTCACACTTGCAAACATGCTCCACATAACTTGACACAAGGGAGAGCCAAACAATCGAATGGGAAACCTTCCCACTCTTGGTTAAGATAGATCTAAACCAAGGGTTAAGATGGATCTAAATGACGATAAAATTCCTTCTCTTGGTTGTCTCAGGAACTCCCACATCAAAATAATGTTGTATTCATCTCCAATTACGTCGTCTAGTGGGCCCGAAAAGGACAGATCAAGCTACAGAGATGTCGTTCATGCAAATTCATTGAAGGAGGATATCAATGAAGTAGATGAATTAGAAGCAGGGTATTGCAATCTAGAGCTTTTAGGAAACTATCGCCCAATAACTAATTTTAAGTTGAATCCCACTTTTAAAATGCTTGCCTTTCAGTCACGCCCCATCATGACTCACATAGAGGAATGGTGCTCCTACTTCATCAACCAAAATTAAAGTAGAAGGTGTTGATCTGTGGGTGACCTTGTGGGTACCAATGCATAACAGGGACGTTACAACCTTT
Source organism: Pinus taeda (assembly GCA_000404065.3). Lineage (NCBI taxonomy): Eukaryota > Viridiplantae > Streptophyta > Pinopsida > Pinales > Pinaceae > Pinus > Pinus taeda. Next base: position 3,590 of record APFE031125964.1, on the reverse strand, counting down.
CTGGAGGTCATGGCCAAGGATCAGAAACATAAAAATCCCATGACCGCCTCTGCCAACAATTGAGGAATCAAAAATCAAGCAGAGATCATGGATCGGATTTGTGAACCAAGAAAATGTATAGTCATACAAAAGGGTGTGCCCTCTATTAACATTATTCTGATAACATAACCAACAAGATACAATATTCTGATTTGCAAGATATATTTGTCAAGAGAGCCTACTAAGAAAGATAATTTTATATTTGAGGGTTACTATTATCTCTCAACATCTTGGAGTTCTTAGCATTCAGGTTTGGAAATTCAAATATAGGCTCTTATCGCCATTTTTTCACTATGCTGGAACCTTAGACTGGTAATAGGTATAGCCAGAGGATGCAGTGAGTGGGTTTCCCATGCTAGAGTCCACTTGAGCATATCAATTTACACCTCACCACTCGTAATTTCTGCAATTAAAATAGCAACATTGACATACCGATTAGAAATGGAGCATGTTACTATCCACAGAATTAGCAAATTGAAAATACGGGGCCCTCCAATACATAGATCCACTGGCACTACCAAACATAGATCCACTGGCACTATCAAACTTCTCAAGCATCAGCTGCAAATTGCAAATCCTCCATGAAAATCTTTCATGAAATTATTAGGCCCTTAAGACTAAACTTGCTTTGATACCACAATAAAGGATTTAAACAAAATAAATGCACTAAATTATCATATACATAAACAGTGGCAGAAAAGGCCTCAGCCTCAATGTATTGCTCTCATAATGTTATTGTACACAATCATGGTAATAACACAAATATAAATACATGAGGAAAATTGTCTCAGGATAGTGCGTCTATCTTGGACACTTTGGTTGAGAAACTATCTCAACCATACACTAATCTAGGATCCTAACTAGTTGGAGAGAATCTCGCAACCAACTAGGCCTAAACTGACTCCTAACTATGTGGAACAAACCCAATCTAAAAAGGTAGGAATGAGAATGAGGCTAACAAGTATTGATCTGGATTAGATCATTATATTTGTTGTCATTGATATCGATGGCCTTAAAGTGGAAAAATAGGAGGAATAAGGTCACATGACCATTTTTATCAGCGTGACCCAGTTTGGAAATTGAGGTCTTAAACATTTCGGGAGCATTTTGAGGCATAAAACATAATTTTCTGAGTAAAACTTTGTTGTTTTAGTGTGCAACTTTTTTTTCCTATTTTACACATAGAGACCTTTGCAATGATACAATAATTTCCTCAATCAGAGTCCATATGCAAAGGTTATGCCACTCGGAAGTTGATCTTCGTGTTTTGGCCACCATAATTTGAGAGGATGCCACATCAATCCCCATTATTTATGGAAAATGGGCTATCCACATGATCATGATGAAGAAGAATCTAGAAGATTCCATATTGTAACTATGGATAAGACTTGAGGGAGTCAAACCTAACCACTAATAGGTTACCAAGTTGTGTTATAACTAGGCCGCTAGGAGGAAAAGGGGTTCCATTATTTTTGAGTGAATTTGTTCCATAGACAAGCATAATAAACAAGAGGGACTTAGAGAGAGCACACATAGAGGATTTGTGCACTCTAGTAGCTCACAAGCCATAAGCTTTACCTCTTTTAACTCTCAACCATCTTCTATTCATAGAAAGAGAGTAGAGTAGCCTCACCTTCCAGCTGGGTTTTCTCCTTAAACAGATTATCAGGTTATATCTTTTGTCAAATCATGGTTTGTAAGTTTTATTACATTGGTCTCTATATTTTCATAATCATAATTTGCATGCATACGAAATCAACAATAATTTACAAATCTAGAAATCTAAAGAGAAATAAACCTTCATAGTGTAGATTTCAATTTTTTAAGTATAATTTATCATATCTATTGTGACAAACTATCTAGTGGAATATACATAGTAGTTTATGGATCATACTAGCATTAGAGAAGGTTTCTTTAGGTGTATTATGAATATTTGTAAGGGATATATATCGTTGAAGCCAAAATTCATAAAATCCTAGGCGTGGTCGTTGAATCTGTGAATAACCCTTTTGATCCTATAGAGTAGATGTTTTCGCGACTAGAAGCACAAGTTGCAGATATAATCCATAATGTGAATCTCCTAAGGTATTCCCTGAGAAATAAGCTCATGTTAATCATGGAATATGGGGTTTTTAATGGAGAGGACCAATTAAGAGATTGAGAAAAAACATAAACGAGTCAAAGAAAGGACCCAAGAGAGATCAATGCAGTTCAAGTGTCATGAACCATTCACAATCCCTATTCAAAACAGAAGCAAAGGTCAATATCAAGTCGTACCAAGGTGAGATCTCTCTGAATCAAAATCATTGGTTGCAACAATTACAAGTATATTTCAGTGTTCATCATATAGAGCAGGAACAAAATATTTCATTTGCACCATTGAATTTAGAGGGCCGTGTCTCGACCTGGTGGGAAAGCCAAACAGAGACCTTGAGGTTTGTGGGAGATCTTCTAGTGACTATGTAGGAGGACTTTAAAAGCCTCATAAAGTCACAAATTTACCCTATTGGGTATGTAGAGGACTAGTGAATATGGTGGCACTACTTCAAGCAGAAGCAGTGGTAAAGTGTACAAGAGTACACGACAAAGTTCAAAAAAATGGCCATAATGCTAGGTATTTCCCAAAAGAACCTAGATGTACTCCTCAAGTATCTAGGGTGTCTAAACATCCATCTGTTATAGAAAGTTCTATTTTTCAAGACAATATCGGTGGACGAGGCTTGTGTACATGCACAATACCTAGATAACATAGGCTAGAAGAAAGGGAAATCAAGTGGATTGAAGCAGGAGGAGAAACAAGATGCTTCTACGGAGGGGAAGAAGAAGTGGAAAGGGGGAAAGATAAGAAGATGACAACCAAAACACACCATTGCAAGGATCCTAGCAACCATTGTAATATTGACGGTCATATATAAGAGAAGTGTTGGAAGTTACATTTAGAGCTTAACTCGAAGAAACAAAAGAAAGATAATAAGAAGAGCAATATCATGGAAATTGATTTGAGAAACCAGATTGAAAGTAACTCATATATGGATGAGAATATCGTTTCTATGTTAGTGCAGAGAGGAGGTGAATATTAGTAGCCTTCAACAATAGGAAGAGAAAGAAATGACAAAACTCTTTCACATAAAGATACAGGTGAAGAAGATACAAATTTATGCTTTGTTTGAAGCAGGATCACAAGAAAATCTCATTACAACAAAGATGGTCAACAAATTGGGATTGGATGTTTTTGATCATCCAAAACCATATCCATTGGGATGGGTAAATAGGGTTGCAAAGTTAAAAGTCACAAAACAGTGAAAATTTATATTTGCTATCAGTGTTGATTTTATTGATGATTTGTGTAGATTATCTTCCGGATTCATCTCGCATTAGGTTTTTGTTATGATCGACGTTTCGAACCAGCAACAGTGGTTCATCTTCAGGATGTAGTTCCCCTTGATGTATGTGGAGTGGTTTTTGTAAGTCCCTACATTTACGTGCGAGATTTAATATTCATGCAAAGAGACAACTAGTACTAGCTTGTCAAGGATGAAAAATCATTCACC
>APFE031125962.1:0-10305 GCA_000404065.3 Pinus taeda | reverse complement strand
GGTTACACATATTACATCATGTCTTATTCTTGGATTTAGCTCCATAACATCACAATAATATTGACATAATGACGGAAAGGGCTACACATATTAACCATGTCTTATTCTTGAATTTTGCTCCATAACATCACAATAATATTTACAGAATGATAGAAGGTTGGGTTTATTTACACTTGGTAGAAACTTATATTATTTACTTGTACAAGAGCTCAAAGAAGAAATACATCAATATATTATAATAATGCAATTGAAGCTACAAAATACTTATCATTTCTAGTATTTTTTGTTGTCTTCTAACAATTCAGACGACCAATTATTGCCATGTATGTGTGATAAACCAAACATATGTAGTCAAAACTTGTAGACAATCCAGTCAGAGGAGTAGTTTTTATGCTTGTACAATAATTGAAGGAAGAATGTCATATAACCATGGTGGCTACCAGAGAAGGTGCAATAGATGTAGGTGAGAAAGTTCAAATATTGGTAATTGAAAGGAAGAAAATTTGTCTACAGAGAAGAATGAGAGAAGTGAGAGCCCATATTCTAAATGTAGTAGCTTAGAGTCAAGTTATGGATCATATGGTTCCTTTTGGATTAACTCTAAATTCATGTTCAGGTGCCCTCATTCCAACATAGGGAAAATAAAATAACATATATGTAAGGAAAATTTAGCAACCAGTTCTCATAGGTACATTCATACAAGCAATACTAGGGTACACAAACAAAAATATTGTCACCAGTGCTCAAGAGTTAGGAAATACTTCCATGGATTACATTATTTTCATAATAACAAAAGACATCATGAGAATTATTCTAGTAATTTTTATGATGAAGGAAAACTATCGTGGACCAAGTCCTATCGATTCCTATCATATTTGTCATTCAAAGAAACTATAAGACATCATACATTGTAGCTAAAGTTCAATGGGAGTTATGTAAGGGTTAACTTCAAACATGATCTTTTAACAATGGTGTTTTCATTAGAATTAAATATCATAATGTGAAAGGATCAAATTTTGGGTGTGCTAAACAAGTACAAATTCCTTTTGGATGTGACAAAAACTCTTCATGATATAAAAGGAAGGAACTCTACACTCACTCTTCTACAAATGCCTCCCTTTGTAGAAAGGATTCCCCCAATTTTTTATGATATAAATTGAATATCATAATGTGGAAGGTTCAAATTCCAGGTGCATTAAACAAGTACAAATGCCTTTTGGATGTGACAAAAATGAAATGAGTTATAGTTATCAATTATGTTAAAAGTTATAAGGGGACATACTACTATATATGAAATAAGCGAGGGTTTTCAATTACATTGAAAATATTGACGATATTCCTTGTTGGTTAGAGTTGTCGAAGAGAATAATTTTTACATATTTTGGATTGATTGAGGAAAAAAATGTATATTAAGGTCATAAGGAGAGAATCCATGCCAAAATGGTTTCATTTCCTGTAATTTTGTAAAAGTTATGAAGAAGCCATGCCAAAATGGTCCCATTTTCAACTCTTTTTTATTAAAAACAATTTGGTAAATGTTCTTATGATAGGGTGTGTAGTCTTGTTGAGTGATTTCTTGCTATATGGAAGTGATGTGGAATACATTAAGGATAGCAATCAGAGTTTTTCCAATTGAATTATAAATATCAATTAAGGATAAAAATTAGGGTTTTTCCTAACGAAGCATGTATAATACTAATCAGATTCGCATGCATCATACAAAAAATTTCAAATCATTTCAATTTTTTAAATAAAATCCACATGCATCATAAAAATAATTTGAATCCTAATACTAATCAGATTCGCATGCATCCTACAAATAAGTTCAAATCATTTCAATTTTTTAAATCAAATCCACACGCATCATACAAATAATTTGTATCCTTTCAATTTTTCCACGCTTCAACTAGTTTACTATTGTATTAATCATATATTCTTGCATTACACAAACAAGTTCCAATCGATTCAAAAGTTTTTATTAAATCCTCATACATCATACATAGAATTTGAATCATTTCAACTTTTTCATTTACTGTCGCTAATAATTTTCATTTGGTGGGCCATAGCAATACATTGGGATTTCAGCAATGTCAAGAAGCAAAGAAAAGATCTACTTGGTGGGTATTATGTGGTCTACACTTATTTCCATGACTATTCCTCTAAAAAATGTGAAGATCATTTCAAAATATGAAATGCCATACAATGAAGCTTCCAAACTGTAAATATTTTTAGGTAGCTTGGGGCATTGTACCTCCCATATTATTGGTAATTAATGTGCATTAAACACAATATTCATTACCAAGTCTCATTTCGAAATTTGTATATAGTCCTCTTTTATTGTTCCTAATCAAGGTTTTTATTTCCCACTTTATGGTTTCTTGCAAGTCTCTTTCACGCTATAGGATTGTGCTTGAGAGTTCAAATATAGAGTCCTTAAGATCCTTGGCACTATTTGGAAGAGATGTTTTTAGACTTCATATGGCCAATATGGTATGTATTGTGTTGTATGTTGTAAGGATGATGCACATACCCATTTTTAATAATTGCAAATGAGCTGTGTGTAGATACTCATTTGATAATAGTCAAAGTTTTGTCTCTTCATTTTTCTTGCACATTATATATTTTTAAATGTAAATTGCGTCAAATAAGTTTCATTACAAAGTTCCATCATCAAGCAGACATAGGTATACCCATCGACCAAGGAAGGAGAGCAACAACCAACTCTTTTATGTCAACCAACTCTGATCTAAAAGTTGTAAGTTATCCCAAATGGACTGAATTAGTTACCTCATGAAAGGTTGTTGGACACAAGATTTTCCACTTAGAAGAAATATTAGTCATCTCATTAAATGTTTCTAATACAATCTTTTACACTTATAAGGAATGCACATCACTATGATCATATCTTAGAGAGACCATATCTTAGACATACATTCTTGCTTGCTTTCTTGATTGTTGATGCCATTAGTTTTCCATGCAATGAGCATATCTTCAAAGTAATTACAATTTCAATCATATGAAGGGCCATTTCAAATTCAATTTAAAATTTGGAATGTGTGTTTATCCTCTATTGCATGTTAGTAAATTTCATTTGAGTGGTAAATGCATTCTATATTTAATGCAACCAACTCATCCCACTGTCAAAGTTTAAGTTATAATTGTTTATGATAATATTAAAACAATAAAGTGTTATCACTTTTATTTGATGTTATACATTTCATTAAAATGAAAAACTAGTTAATAAAATAAATTTAAATCAACAATTATTAGAAATTTATAGTTTGTATTACATTTGCAGAATTCAAGCATCCATTTTTTCTAAATCAATTTATGTATTAAAAAATAATAATATCATCCATAATTATATTACTTATTTCAAACCTTGCAAAATGTTGGATGTTGAGTAATTGAAACAATTATATATGTGTGTGTGTGTGTGCGCGCATGTGTGTGTGTGTATGTTATTATTTGTATTTGATGTTATATATTTCATTGAAATGAAAAATTAGTTAATAACATATATTTAAATCAATTATTTTTAGAAATGAAAAATTAATTAATAAAATAGATTTAAACCAACAACTCGATTAATAATTTGTATTGCATTTTCAAAATTCAAACATCTTTTTTTTTTAAATTGATTTATGTATTCAAAAGTAAAAATATCATCCAAAATTATATTACAAAATTCTTAAAAGAAATTAACAAAAACCCCACTTACTTGCAACGAAGTGTTCTCCACGGTGTTTTTCGTGGGCTATAATGATTCAACGACAAAATTATTTTTAATCATCTAACAGATTAGATCAATGGTGTAAGATAAGTCATGGTAGCACATAGGAGAGTTCTTCCCAGAGGGAAAAGCCTTACGAGGTAACAAGATTTGGGTTAAAATTAATTAGGAGAAATTCCTTAAAAATATATTAATTACAGTCGTTTTTAACTTAATATTGAAAATGAGTAAATATATAGTGACATGTAGTTTTCAATTTAAAAAACTTAAAATTTAATTTAAAAAAATTAAAATTGAAATTAATACCTAAATCGTAATGCTATTGGTGAACAAAGACAGTCAATTATATTGAATGCGTTAAGATAGAAATAAAGAAATATAATGAGCTCTCTACGATCGCTGCTTCTCTAGTGACCGTGTAATATATATATTTTTTTAACAACATGGTGAATCGGTAACTGCCGGTCCTAATCTTAGGAAGACCCACGATCAATTCTTGTAGCTTCCATTATAACACCAAAAGTGCATCCAACAACCTGTAAGTAGATATAATAATTTCTTATGATTTTGGCAAGAGCCGAGACTCCAGCTAGTGGGGAGTCGACTCCTTGAGCGGCCGCACACCATAACAAGACAATATACTCAATGTGATTTGAACCCTCGCCTCATGGGTTTCAAAAGAGACCTTCTAAACAGTAGAGGACCACAAAGGATCTGGGCTAGTAATTATGCTGTAAGGAATTTCCCTAGAACTCCCTTATTAGCCACCTGTCCTCATTATGCACCATTCAAATTTTTTTTAGACGATTGAATTATACTTCTCCATTGATTTGAGATACACCGACATGTGGCAGTTGTTGTAACTGGTTTCTTGATAGAATGTGATGGAGCAGCTTTTTTGTTTAAGTTATTCAATTTCTTAATTGCACATAATGCATTTTTGTTTCTGTTATTCAATTTCTCGAATGCGAGAAGGCCCTTTTGTTTCAATTATTCAATTTATCAAATTCCCTTTTGTCTCAGTTATTCAATTTATCAGAATTTTTTTGTTAAGTTATTCAATTTCTGGGAATGCCCTATTGTTTCAGTTATACAATTTTTTGTCATTCATTTTCTTTATAAAAGTGTGATTTCATTCTCGTCGAGGGACTGTTAATTTTCTTTAGAGAAATTATGAAACTAATTTGACAATGATTCCTGAACTTTTTGGGTTTGAATCATGTGTGTGAGCTGGTTGTTGTATAACATATTATGTGAATAAAAAACTGGGAGTTGAAAAGAGGAGAGTCCCAGACTTGAGCATAGAGGAAGAGAGTTATCGAATGCTTATCAGACCCTGCTTCTTAAAATTAATGCAGAACATCTGAGATATAGTGTCCATTTTCACTCCATGGGTTATATACTAAGGAAATGGATCCAATGGTCACCGATCTACCAAAAGACCCTTTGCAAGTTTATGAGATTGAAACCCTGTTTCATGTCTGTGGTTTTTAATCCTCAAGGATCTCGCTTCTTGGCCCATTCAAGATGATGTATTAATGCAAGTTTATGGTGTCAAAATTGAAATTTTCTTTATTTAACAATTACTACCAATCAATATTTTCAATCTTATGGCTAACAATTACATTTGAGTTGCTTTCATACATGAATTCATTGCCTATTATTGACAATTGTCTTTGATCTATGTAGGAAATGGGCTAGGACTTCAACTATGACGATTACCACAGGTGCCTAAGAAATCTTATGTCTTCTAGTTGGTGAATTTACCACTATCTAATGTTTTAACTTTCGACAAAATCAAAGAAAAGGCGATTGATTTGATTTGACTTGCGTTGTTTACACTGTTTGGGATACCATTGATTGCTTTTGGCGAAAAACGTTATCGTGCTACACTCACTAGCAATAAATAATTCTTATATAGTTTTTTTCATAGGGGATTTCCATATTAGAGTCTTAAACTAGACCCTATGCTGAAGAACTTGTTTTTAAGCATGCCTCAGAGGAAAATTGTAAGATCATATGGATCCCTTAAAATTCTTTATATCATGACAGCACATGATGAATTCCTAGGTATATTTGGAAAGATATAAGCATATTTCTCAACCTTTTGTACCTTTGTTCTGTAAAACAAATATTTACAAACACTGAGAGTTCATGCTGCAAAGGTCCTTAACGAGTTGGGGGTTGGACGATTGCTTTGAAGGCATAATATGGTTTGAGACACCTAATCCTCCTTCACAAATCACTAAAATAAATAATGACTTGGATATGCCCATGGATAACTCTACAACACCGAAGAAACCCACAATTTTCAAGCCCTCAAAAGGGACCATGGCAGAGGTTCTTCGCCTTGCAAATGTTGATCCACAAAGAATGGTATGGGACTAAATATTTTGATTACCATTTTCTTTCAGCTATCCATTTTTTCATGAAAGTAAATTATATAATCCATTAGAAATCAGTATAGGTGTACCATTAAGATTGACTCATCCATGTATTGGTTAATATTTTGTTGATGGCCTAAAGCAATAATGAACAAATCCCCCCACGTTAAAATGAAGGTAATTATAATTACTTGTTCTTGTTATGATTTCCACCACCAATATCAATGACGTGATTCCCATGCTAAATCCATCAATCGCTGAAATATTTTTTCTGTTATTAATTGATTGATTGATTAATCAAGAAATGAGTTTGATGAAATTTGTCGAGACATCATTCTATCACATGAACCACACCCATTTCACTTATAAAACAGTGTCCCTAATTTGCAAAGGAATGCAGCTGGAGCCACAAATAGGTAGTGCCACGCTTGGATTCACTCTTCTTCTTCTTGAACTTTTATCTCATTCTCTCATTGCTATAATAGCATCTATGTCAGAATATGGTTATCCTGCTAGAAGTGCCCAAATTAGATTTTCTGCAGTACCATTTTTTTGGGGCACAAAGTAGTTATTAACCTTGCAATATTTCAAATGCAATCACTTTTATCAAATACCCCATAAATATTAGAATTAAATAATATATATATATATATATATATATATATATATATTATATATATATATAGTATATATATTATATGTATATATATGGTATATATATGTAATAAATACATATACATAACTATATATACATATATATAGATATATTATATATACTCTATATATATATATATATATATTATATATATATATATAATATATATGCATAATATACATATATATTTATACATACATATACTTTACATATATATATATACATATACATATTACAATACATATGTATATACATATGTATAATATAGTAGATATATATATAAATTATACATATCTTAATTCTTATATATATATATATATATATATATATATATATATATATATATTATTTGTGGTGGTCCACTTTTTCTCAAATTCAAATATTTGTATAACAAATGAGCTATTTGAAAAAATTCATAGTTTTTTAATTAAAATAATATCAATACAAAGAAAAGATGAATAAAGACCAAACATTCAAAATATGGAGCGGACATAGTAAATTATTTCTATAATTCTCTACCTTATTTTCGTGTTTTCTATATTTAGAATAATATTTGTAGATAACATAGCCATGAGCTTAGATTCACCTTGCTATATGGTCATGTGATATTTGTAAATAAATTGAAAATAGACGTTCCTTAATTTGTTTTATGTCTGATTTCGGAAGTCAGTGAAATTGGAAAAGATCGATTGTAAACTATTTTACAATAAATGTTTTAGTTTATCTGGAATATTGTTAAATAGAACCCATGCAAAGTATATAATTTTCTCTGGAATTCGGGTTGTTTCAGGGATGGAAATGCTGTGAGGCAATGATTTATGGGATATTACAAAGAGGTCCACTTCAACGTGATTAACTATTATTGGGATTTTTGGGGACGAGCCATGGAGCAAGACTATTAAACAGAAATATCTGAAAGGAAAGGGGCTGTAGTTCTGGTATAGAAATGATGCAATTGGAATCTGAAAGGGATCGACTATATGGCTTAGCTTCAGGAAGGTCGAGAAATTCTTTTTGTCAAAACTAAGATGGAGGATCCACACTGGAAACAGGGTTTTCATTGGTCTTGATCCTATCGCTTGTAGTAGCAGCTTCTATCTTCCAGAAGATCTTTTATTTTCCCTACACAGAATCGGTGTTTTCACCTGGGACAAATTCATCTCGGACTGGTTGGGCCTTACCCCCATTTGGAAGGATGCTATATACATTGGTCTCCCGGTTGAATTCTCTTCCACATGGAATGCAGTCATTGCTTCTTTACAGGCAAGCGAGATTGTATGCGGGGGACTAAATGACCATCTTATTTGGTTCATGCTAAATACTTCTGCGCCAGTCAAAGTTAAAGACATATACTCTGATTTCATCTGCGCAAAGGCTTTGAGCTCCGCCTTTATTTTCCCGATGGCTCTATGGAAATTAGGATGCATTCCTAGAATGATCTTTTTTGCCTGGCTGGTTTTCAATAACAGAAATCTGACATGGGATAACCTGAGGAAGAGGAATTGGCATGGCCCCAGCAGGTGTTCGATGTGCGAGTCAGAAGAGGAGACAAATGTTCACATGTTTTTTCAATGCATCTCCTCACAGGAAATTTGGTATGAGCTTGCTATTTTATTTGATTTTCCTCACAATGTCTTTGCTTCTGTTCATGCAGCATTTCAATGGTGGTGTACACAATGTGAGTCAAGGTGTCCTCTCCTTGTCATCATGATTTGATGTGCTTGGAAGTGGCGGAACCATAAAATTTTGAGAGATTCCAAGGTCCCCTATAAGTCCATTTTGCACTGTATCAGCTCAATTTTTTATTATGTTTCAAGCACACAGGCCTAAAACTTTGGACACAACCACTCCTCTTTTCTTTCGATTATTATGATAAAGCATATGTATCCATGAGTACTATCTCTCTACATCTTGTTCCATCTGCTCTTTTTTTCTCTATAGTCTCCATATTATGCAATGTTATATGTCACTCATCCTATATGCTTCCTCTCAATGATGTCTTGATATGAAGCTGCTCGAATCATCCATTTGTATCCAATCATGGTTTTTATATTGACTTAATATAATTTATGATGCTTTTTCTTCTGAATAAAAGCTATTATTGGGAAAGGGATTCCCATTGCATTGAGAACAGAGACTTGCAGAATGTGTAATTAGTTGCAGAAGCTTTACATTTGGAAAAGTGTAGGGGAATATGTATATTCATCAGCCTCCCATTCAAATTTTAGTTTATTATAGTGTAATATTTAGTTTATGATTAAGTGTATAAGCCTGGTTTTTATTGGAATTGGTCTTACATAATTTTTATTTTAATTAAATGAATGGTTAAGATTTGTTATCAAAATATTCTTAGTTTTATACACAACCAAACTAACAATATAAAAGGTTGGCAAACTTTTTAAGTTTCAATAGAAGTGTCTATTTAATACAATACAAAACTCTAAAATATAATTAAAAATATTATAAAACACTCCATTCTCTTATCCACTCATTTCATACCTCTCACTCTATCTGTGAATTCCATCCCCATCCACCAAATGCATTTGTTTTATTCCAAATCCACCTCTATCCACGAGCTTAGATTCACCCTTCCACATGGTCATGTGGTATATCTAAATAAATTGAAAATAGAAATATTATTCTCTAGTATCGGTGCTCTACAACCATACTGTTCTCTGATCTCCGCCCTCTACAACCCAATGTAGGTTAGATGTGTAAACAATTTTAAATGTTGGCCTAATTAAAATAAAAATAAAAAATAAAATTGTATGTTAGATGTGTAAACAATTCTAGATGTGGCCAAATTTAAAAAAGAAAAAAAAAGAAAAAAAAGTTAGAAGTGATTTCAGGATGAGTTTAAACCATAGTTACCAAATTCGAATTCAGATTCAGATTCGAATTTGATACGATATGGAAAATATTTGACTCTATAAAATTCAATACGGAAAAAGTTAGACACTATACATCTTTATAAAATCAATATATGTTTGGCTTATAATCATAATGATAATAATAATAATGTTGATTTCATAAGATTTGAAATTTTAGCAACCTATGATGTATGATGAAGTAAATGTTTTGGTCTTTATTATGGATTGATAATTATAAACATTTACTAACCATTTAATTTATATAATTGTGCTAGTATGTAAATTTCTATTCAAAATGTGTTATTTTTTTAATATTGATAATTTAAATAAATTTTAAATTTTTTAAAGCTACTTTAAGACTAAAGGTTTTAAATATTTGAAAATACATTTTATAGTGAATTACTCATGCGTTTACCTCTTTTTGTTAATCATATGGTGCGTGAGATAATTTATCTTATTTTGGTTATTGGATTTGTGTGTTTAGTATAGAGTTTTCTCTTCAAAATAACATGAACACTTTACTTTGTATGGTTTGAAGTGTAGAAACAATTTTCATTGCTTTTTTCTTATTGCTTCGCCTTTATATTTTATTTGTTGTTGTAATTTTAGATATATTCTCTTATTTTATTTTTAATTTTTATACAATATTGAACAACTAAAAGT
>APFE031125961.1:0-42237 GCA_000404065.3 Pinus taeda | reverse complement strand
TTTAAATACTACTAACTAAATCTGATAATAAGTTATTTACAAAAAATCAGGATGCGGTTTTCAAATGACCGCCCTTTTTCTAATCTAATTTTTAAGCAAAAAATAAGACTCTAAATTAAGCTATTTCTGTATTTGGTCCTTAAAGCTGCATGTATTCAACATTTGTTTGAGGAGATTCGGTTGGCTAACTTCTGCTTTGAGCTGTGCTGAGAAAACGGAATCAACGAGTGCTGGCACCACCTTTTCAGTCGTATTTGTGATACATTTCACGGTCATCCACTGACTATGCAGTTTAACCAAATATGTCCAGTAACATTCCCAATTTAATTCCTTTAGTACTTGGATTTCCTTTTCCTTTTCCCGTGCTTTCTGCTTCCAATCCTCCTCTAATTTTGATTTGTTTGGCAAATACCCCGGAACAGTTTCTGCGATTAGATTAGCTCTATGCAAATTCTCATTTATACAGTCGATGAGAATGCTTGTTGTTGTAGCTGCTGCACCTGCCGCCTTTTCTGCTTCTTTGATTTGATCATCCCACTTACTAAAGAGAAACTCTTAATGATTCTCGTTTATCTTGGGTGTTCCTTCATCAAATAAATCCTTTTTGCCAAAGAATACCTTCACCTTGACCATAGTTGTGAAATTCTGAGCAATTTCATTCAGGTCAAATGGTCTTGCCGGGATTTTAAATAACTGGAGACATGTAATATTCTGTATCTCTGCGAATGCATGACCTACATCGAACAGTGAAAAGGCCCCACAAGCCATAGGAAACTGTGGCCATATGGCCTTCTTCTTGTCCTTTAAATCTTTTGTTAGGTCGCATTCTGAACAGGTTTGATAAGTAATCTCTCGAGCCAGAAGTTTATCGGGGATGTATAAAGGTAGAACATGAGGGGGGACAGTGCTTCCAAAAACTCTAATATAAGTGAAGAACTCCTCCCCGAACCATCTTGCGATGGGGATGATATCTATCTGTGCTTCGGGTGAGCACCTTGGGGGGTCTTTATCATATATCATTCTATACAAGGGTAGGATAAGACCGTGACAAATTGGTAAAAATGTGGAACGAACTGGGAGTCCCATAATATCTTATGATAGACATGAATGGGTAATGGGTCCTGAGTCGTCCATTTCCAACCCAAAACAGGAAATTTAGACACATAACAGATAGAGTCCATAACATATGCGGATAGAAAAAACGGGGGATAGATCCTTTAAGACATGGATCTTTTAGACCGGTAATTGAGAATAACCGTGACCAGATTATCAGAAAATACCTTGGCCCAATCTATAATTACGGCATTTGTAGCAGCATCTATTAATGGCAACCATTCAGATGAAAACTTATTGATATCTGGCTTCCCAAACAATCTACAAAGCATGGCTGCAACAAAACAATATGGGGAGGTGAGGGAACTAGTGCTGTACATACCGCTCTTGTCTTTCTTGAGAGGTTCATCTTTTCTGGACCAATCCTTGGTGGTCTCCGATAGGTCCGGGTTTTCTGCCACGAATTTCTCGATGAATTGCGTGTTGTAAGTTGCCTGCGGCTCAGGAAGATGGTACATGAGTTTTAAATCTTGTACAGCGAACGATCTGATGAGCCCTTGTCCTTGGATCTTGAATTTTCTGTCTTTCATTTCTGCATTATCAAGTATCCACTTGATCATGTCCGTATAAGGGAGAATTTTAGGTCTTGCTGCTATCCTATGTAGGAATGAGCAAGCTAATTCTTCAAGGGATGCCTCGGAAGATCCCTGTGAATCTGAGCTAGTGGCAACCTTCATCATTCTGGGGTTTTCTTCTTCAAGAAGTCTGTACATGCCTTCCCATGTTGATATCCCCGCGTCTCTGTTACACGCTGTGTCTGTGTATAATGGTGCCATCCCCTTCACCTCAGAGCTCTGAGATTTACTTTTCTTTCCCATTTCTTCCGGCGTATTGCCTTGTATAGTGCTCCGCTCTCTGTTCCTGCAGTTCACAAGTGAAATGGAAATTATTGATCAAGAAAGGTGATGGGAGAGTTTTAAATGCAGCAGATACATCAAATATGCCACCTTATGTGAAGAAATTCTTCAAAAAGCACGCGTCCATGTTTCATTAATAACTGGCAACTAATCCTTTATTAGAATTTAAAGCGCATGATCTTGAGTCAGATTATAATAGGTGGCCTTTCTTGAATAACGTGCCCGAAAGATTCGTGATGGAGCGATTTTGCGATTTGCATCGCGGCATCGCAGATCGTGACATCACAATCATTGCAGATCGCGATATCGCAATGTCGCAAATTGCAGAAGTTTTATGTTCTCCAAATTTCGCTAGCCTATTCCCTGCGATATGCGATCTTGCGATCGGTGTTATCGCAGATCGGTAAATCTTGAAGTTTTTCTTATTGCGATGCGATAGCCAAAATGATGGGACTTTACTATCATTTTGCGATGCGGCTTTCCTCTTTTGAGATTTTTCTCATCATAACTTAGGTCATTTAAAGTATTCAAAAGATCTTGCTAAGCTTATGATGGTGACCTTATTTTGGAGAAAAGAAACTCTTGCTTTTCCTAAAATTTTAACTAAGGGTCCCCATTCATTTAGTATTTTGGATAACACTAAAATGAAAAATGGGGGGGGGTTGTTGCTGGCCCCAACAGGTAGGCATCCCATAAGCTTCCATGGTGATGTTACATCTATGAGACATAGAAATTGACTTTTTACGAAGCTTAAAATCCTTCAATCATCTCACTAAAAAGAATATCTGAGCATGGCAAAGACCCAATTCAAAGGGGGTTTGGCTTAGGTCCAGTGCATACACGAGTAATCTTTGGGGCTACCCAACCCATCTAGTGCTCCATATTGGTAACTGGATACCAAGAAGCTAAATAATAAAATGCTCACTTGGGATGAAGGTACTTTAGTGGCCAAAATCTAGCGCATCCTTTCTTATAGGTTATGGTATAGGAAACACTAGAGCCTCATTTTCATAACCTTGGTCGATTCTTCATCTACTGGAAAGCATCACTAGTTCTTTCGGGATGTTTCCCCAAGACCCATCAGAAGATATCTCCACAAGGCCCAATTAATTTGAGAGTGGAAAGGATCAATAAGTCTTCTTATGATATTTTTTCATACACAAAAACAAACAAAAACCATTTTTTGTTTGATTGATCACATAGGATAAAGTTAAAGGGAAAGCAATATTTTTATTTTTCGCTTTGTTTTATGTGTCATTTATTTTCTTTGAAGAATCATCTCCTTCCCTCACCATAAACAAATTAGCACACACTCTAATCGACACCATAGGGGACACCATAGCTCCTTGTTGATCCAGAGGCTTCGCATAACCACCATTATAGGATATTCCTTTAGCGATGCATATTTTCTCGGGACCCCTCCCTGTCAAAGCACACTTTTCACGACCCCACAAGGGTCCCCAAACGTTACCCCTTTAGGGAGCCCATATACCATTCCTTCAAAAAATCCACGAGACACCCACCGAGGTAGTTCTCCTGACACTTCCCCACAAAGGACCCCTTTACATATAGCTATCTAAAATTGTTTAGTGGTGGTGGATAACTTTCATATATTGTTCTTAGCTTATTTAAACCTATCATATTTGAATGAGCTAACCATTGACCCGATCATGCATAGTCATAATTGGCTAGCCATGCCCAACAATCTCCCTTCGACCACTCCAAAATTTGAAGCGACATAGGGAGAAGATCTAGGAAACCATGTCATGAATTTTCATCTGTGATGTTCATCCAATGGTATCACAGATGATACTATTTGGCTACAACTATTTCAACACACCCTTACTAGGCCAACAACAAAATGGTACATTTCCTAGCTTTTTGTGTCACGTGGAAACTTTAACTCCCTAGTTACAACTTTCCTCACATTCTTCTAGCTCTCGATTAGTCATGACTCAGGCATAAAGCTCCTCATCCACTTCAAACAAACACTTTCTACCCACATATCAGATCATATCAATGAATGGAGGAAATGTCATAGCATGTGTAAAGAAACGTTTGAATACAAAGTCCTCCTCTACTTATTTTTGAGATCCCTCACATCGGAAATTTCAAAATACATGGAAAATTCATCCCCGCATAATGAGGAAGAAGCCATTAACAAAGCTCAACAATTAGAGCTTATATACACCCAGTCTGGATATATCTATCATGTGCTTCCAGATGCCCTGCACCTACATACTTATAAAGAGACACCAAGCGCATCCAATTTTGTTGATGGATTGATAGGGTATTGTTATACTCTACAACAACCCCCATGTGGTAAAATTATTTAGATAATAGATGGGGACCCTTTAGAAAATAATTTGATTTAAAATTCATTAAAATCTCAACAAAAAAATCCAAGAACCCCACTGCATAGTGAACTCGCATTTCACATTTAGTAAAGTCTTATGTGCAACACTTAACGTTACCATTTGAAACATCACACTTAAACATTCCTTTATGTATTGTGATATGAACATGGACTTGACTAACAAATTAACTGTAATATTAAAACATGTTTGCATCCATTGGATCGCAATCTCAAAAATCGCAAAACTAGCAAGCAAACTATTATGTGACATTGCGAATAGCCGCTTTGTGAGAGAATCCAGACCCACTAACACGTCATTAAATTATATTTCCCATATTAAGGATGGTATGTTAACAAGGTTTAATGATATTCTTCGAAAATATCGTTGGAAATAGACTACATTAATGTGAGTTAATATGAATCTTATGTGGATATCGTTTCAGGTTATGGATATTTATGATCCCCCGGCTCAAGAAATTCAATGTCTTCTCACCATTACAGGTGCATTTAAGTTTTTCAGTTTCATTAATTTGAATATGGTTTTCATATTTTCATGTTGTTATAGTTCTATTTCTCATCCTCTGTGCTATCATTCTCATCTTCTTTGTGGTGATAGGACTGTAACAGAGACTTGATTACTCGGCTTGATGGTCAAGATGAATAAGAGAAAGGTTACACAGTCCATGGTTGAAGATGTAATGGAATCATCACCGTTATTTTTTGATACAACTTGTATACGAGAGTGTGGTGTTGGCTCTTGGGAAAATTTCTATAATATATTCGAGAAGGAAATACAGAAGGAAGTAATGATAGATGATATTCAATCCTCAGACGCTTCTTATCTTGAGGTTGCATGCTATGTTTTTCATAAGATAGCAGCTAGGCCAAAATTTTTCCCTACACTGATATGGTGAAATGGGTTATTGAAAATGTGAACATTGAAGATAGATGATTCATGACCTCAAGGCAAGTGGTCATCGACTCTTTTAAACCAAAGGATATCGAAAGAATGTATCACTTACCTTAGCCTCACAAAGGTTTATGATAAAGAATTCGTTGAGAAATTTGCTACTGAAAATGAAGAACCCTCCGAAGTTATAAAGGAATGGAGGTCAAATCCTAACAAGCACAAGATGGATAAAACTAGTATATATTCGGTAGCCTCCCTTGTCGCTCCTTATTTATACATTTCCACAATGTTGTGTAGATTATTTATGTATGCAGATGCTATCAAATTTTCAGTTGAATGGGTGCCTCTCATTGATGTCACTTCTAATTCTATAATAATGGATTGGGCCACAATTTTGTCAAATAACTTAGCTCACCATATCATAGAATATTAGAAGAACCATTTTGTTACTACAAGAACCATTCCTCCATTTTATATGTGTGCCTACATTATGGATGCTGTGTGTTTCATTTTTCCTTTTCCAATTATGGGATGGAAGTGGGCTCCTTAGGATTCCATGCCAATTCATATATATCATAAAGAACTTTGGAAATCTTGTTTTAATGAACATTTATATCAAATTTGTTAGGGGGTTATGCTCCATATTCATCACAACGTCTTTGATAATAAAGAGCCAAGGTTATCAGAAGAATCCAAGGTTGATATTCAACCTGTGGCGAGATGGTTTGGAGTGTCAAACACACATGGGAGCAAGAACAATACGAAAGATAAATCATGTGAGTTCATATTTTATTAACAGGAGATATACATTTATAGTACATGTGGTGACCGTTGGGTTTCACATCCCAAGGTCTCTTGGACTCCTTTGTCCATACGGCTTCCACACTAACCCATTAAGGATTATGTGTCCAACATTCCCCCCTTAATCCGAAGGGTATGTAATGAGTCCCAAGAAGAGAAGCTGAAATACAAAGTGCAAAAATGCATGGCAAAACACGTGAGGTCTGAATGTGGCTTCTCTGAAATGTTGGTATACCAAGGGGCGGTGGTTTAAGGATGGCCACCAACACTGAACGCTAGTGAAAATTCCCAGACTCTTCAAAGCTGGCAAGAAGCTGGAGTCTTTCTGCTAGATGGAAGTGCTCCTATGTTTTGAAGAGGGAAACCTTCAACCAATAAAGGGGAGGTCCACCCACAGAAAAAGGGGGGGAAAAGACCTTCCCAAAAAACCTGAAAAGGAAGTCTCAACCTGTGAATGGTTTAAGGATGACCAACAACTCTGGAATGCCTTAATGCAATCCTGGAAACTCTTCCAAAGACTGGCAAAGCTGGAGTCTTCTGCTAGAGGAAGTGTTCTCAATTTTGTTCCTGGAATTCTTCCGAAACTGGCAAGAAGCTAAAGTCTTCTGCTAGAGGAAGTGTCCCAGATTGCCAACTGAAGGCATGTTCATGGGCATATTTGTCTCTGGCTACAACTCTGAAACAGGTGTGGCAGGTTGTGGCTCAGGCTCACTTGATGTGACTTTGAAGCTTGTAGATGACCATCATTTCCCCCCTGTCAGATACAAGGTGAGAAGATGGAGAAAACTCAACTGCAAGACTGTTCAATACTCTCGAACAAGTTCTGACATGTGATTGGAATATCTTCTTGGCTGTTGATACCCATTGCCAAGAAGCGATCCATCCAAGATGAATCTTTATTCTTGCAAGACGTTTGTTTCTGAAGCATCTGTGTGAAGAATGACTGGTTTTATGACAGTTCTTACATGGATGAAGATCAAAACAGTGATCTTTCAGATGGCCAACTCGATCACAGTGTTGGCATTTCACGATCTCTTGTTGTTGTAGAAGAGGAGCAGAGTCTAGAACAGCTGAAGCTGAACTGTCATAAATGAATCCAACACTCTGAAACTAAATGGGTTTTGAGTAGTCTAGGATATGAAAGGACAAGTCCTTGTCATAACCAAGACAGGTTCTGTGCTTGTTGTGGACAAGCTGTTCCCAAGGTCTGATGATGGGCTTGGGAAGTGCAGACTGAGTTTCTGCATCTGCATGCAATTCTGTGACTTCATAGGGCACTAGATCTGAATCAACTTGCTGCTTATGGGAGTCCATTTCAATCTTCTGAACAGAAACAAGTTCAGAATAATGACTCCACTGCTATAACTCTTCCTGCTATAGCTTTGTTTCCAACTGCAAAAACTCAATATTTTCCTGTGCATTTTGGAGACAAATTTTGATAATGGAAAGAGAGGTTTTGTTGATTTTAACCATCTCATCAACAGTGGAAAGTATTAAATTATTCATTAGTTTCAATACATCATCTATTCTATCCATTTCGGACCAATATAATCAGAGAAGTGATGTAATATTCAGCTACAAATTGGTCTATAAAATGATAAATAATTGCAGCTATTAGATGAGTAGCAGGATGCCAATATCACCAAGTCACTGTAGCAGACAGCACAGTACCAATTTCAATGTAGCAAATGACTCGCTGTTTTAATGTACTTCTCAAATTATTCAAACTACTCACACTGTTCGAATGCATAACCGAGAATTACTTCTCAAGAACTTTCATACGTTGATGCAGGCAACCTGCATTTCCCAAAATCACATTACTTGATCATATCAAAATACCATTCAATCACTTGTTGAGAAAATCCCCTTCTGGCAAATTCAACTACTTTTGGAAACTTCTTTGTACAAAACAATAATGGTTATGATTCATTCTTCCTCTCCATGGCCACAGCAATATTAAGTCTAGGGCGCTATGTTACTCAATTTCAAGTTGTAGCTTCTCGGCGCAAACTTATTGGAGTCACCCAATTTTGGCCAAACTTATTGAAAAGATGAAAATCTCAGTGAAGATTAGTGGAAAAGGGCCAAACTCTTAGTGAAGACTAATGGAAAGAAGCCAAATCCCATCAGAAATTACCAAAATATAACTAAAAGCTTGCAAAAATCCACATATATATCATTGTATATACATCAATACATATATATCATTGAAAGCTTGCAAAAATCCACATATATATCACTGTATATACATATCATTGAAAGCTTGCAAAAATCCACATATATATCACTTTTCTCCCCTTGCAGATAGCGAGTATTTTTAAGGGTAGCAATGGGTCCAAAGAACAATGCCAACGCTTACGAGGAAGTTCGCAAGCAACGCCTGGAAGAGAACAAGAAGCGGATGGAGAAGCTGAACCTTGTAGCGCTCTCCAACGGTTTTTCTGAGGCGCGTAATTTGGCACACAAGACAACCCCTCAGAGGAATGCTAAGCCGCGAACGCCAAAGGTGGAGAGAGGTCCTGTCTCAGTGCGTTGCTCCTCCCACATTGCCAACATTCCGGCCCCTGATTACCACGAGGCTCCTATTGACATACCCTACATTCGGAGGAGTTAAGGCCGTCGATCGTTGTTTTCAGTGAGATGTGCCAATCCTGAAGAAAGGCAAGAAGTAATAGACTCTGCAGCCAGGATTGAGTCTGAGTTAGGATCTGCTCACCCAACTTTCCTGAAGCCTATGTTACACTCTCACGTTTCTGGTGGATTTTCGATCCAAAAACAATGGATTAACGATAACAATATTCCAGAGTTGATGGAAACTTATACGGTTAAATTTTATGAGACGATTTCACAGCAGGTCTATTCGATTGCTCAGCAATACAATATGACTGAATTGGCGCAGTCTTTCAAGCATTTTGTGATCAAATCCAAGCCCAACGAGACTTCAACCACTTCGGAGCTGGCGATACCGCCTCATCCCATCATGCAGAAGCTCCAGAACATCCGGGTCAAGGCACATAACAGGGATTTTCGATCAATTTATACAGAAGTAGAAGGCATCTTCAGCGATTTGGCGCTTTCACCCGAGGTTTTAATGGAGAGGATTTTCGATCCAACATTAGTTGGAAGACGGGGACTGTTTGGTTCTCCAAATGGTCCAACCAACGAGATTCAGGGTATACATTGTTAGAGCATCGGGTTTTGAATTGGCAGTTGCTTCAGAAGAGCAGGCAAATAACACTGAAAATTTACAGAATGAAGCAGATAATCCTTCAGAGGAACTACAGAATTAGAATGAAGAAGATAATCCTTCAGCATTTTATTAATGTCAAAAACAGCGTTTCAGTAATGTCATAACAACGTACAGTAATGTCACCAGTGTTTAATAATGAGGTGTAGTAAAAATGGGCGGTCTATAGTGATTTTCAGCGCTTGGCATCAATTTTTCTTTTTATTTGAATATGGACAGATGCGTTGTGGACAGAGACAGCGCTGGAAAAGAATATGGTAGACAAGACCAGCGAAAAAATGATAGACAGGAAAACACTGAAATTACCATGAAACGCTTATGGACCGAGAGCGCAGGTCTAATTTCAAGGGTGAGGACTGTAAAAGACAGAGGTCGCAGGTAACACAGAATAGAGCACCGGTATGGCAGAAAGACATGTCAGAACAACTAGGACAGCGCTTGCAGTGTCAGGCAGAGGAATGTGGCAGAGATAAACTGCACAGAAAGGCCATAAAACAAATGGCTCAAATTAATTATGCAGGGCAGGAATACGCCTGCTCTGATACCATGTTAAACACACATGGTGAACTAGAGATATGAAAGATAAAACATGCAATTCAATTTTTATTAACAATTGATATACATTTATAGTACAATATGGTGACCGTTGGGATTCACATCCCAAGGTCTCTTGGACTGCTTTTGTCCATTCAACTTCCACACTAACCCATTAAGGATTAGGTGTCCAACAAACCCTGACTTGATTCAACTTGTCATTATAAGGGAGTCACATATGGGACCAGTCTGTTGTGAAATAGCCATGAAGCTTTTCTGACCAGTCTCTACTGAGGATTAAATAATAGAATTCTGGAATATCCACCACAAGAACGTCAATCACTTGACATAATTTTGGGTTAGATGAGAGTCTAATAGTGACCTGATTGAGTTCTCCTATGACTTTGACTTGTGATCGATCTAACTGCATAATGTGAACAACAAATTTTTTGGGTTCCATATTCAATTTTGCACAAATGTTTTTTGGTACAATTTTGGATGAAGCTCCAGAATCTACTAAACTATTGTGCAAATTCTTATTGAAAACTTCAAAATTCAAAATAAATGGGGGTGTATGGGATTTGGATCTTCCACCTATTAGAGTGATATCAGTTGAACTCATTTTTTCTGATGGGGTAGTAGGAGGCCTACCCATTTTTTGAGAAGCCTGTGAGATTACAGTAGTGGGAAGAGGAGAAGTGGGGACTGCTTTTAGTTCTTTGAGCAATAGCTTTTTTCGATGTTTTAAATTTCTAAGCTTGTCGAATGTAATATTAGCTCTAGTCTTTTTCATATCTTCGGTGATGTTGTATTTCATTTCATCATATACTAGCAGGGTTTTGGCTGAAGGTGAAGAATTTTATTGAGGAGTCATTTGAGTGGATTTGGGAGAATATTTCTTACCTATTTCTTTATCTTTGGGAGCTGGGGTTAGTGATTTCTATTTTTGATTTGTTTGTGGAAAATCAACAATGCTCCTGCTCCTGGTTGTTAAAGGTAATACTTCTTGTGATTCTTCATTAAGAATAATGAAATCCCACATTCCTTGTAATTCAGCTACTTCTTCGTCATCAGTTTGTTCTTCAGCTATTGAGATTTCCTCTTCCTCCACATCTAATTCAGCATTTGATATTTTATTTGGAGGTGTAGGATCAGAGGAAGGATTTCTTTTGTAAGGTCTTTAAGCGTTCCTTGAAGAAGTCTCAGCTACCTTCTTTTTAATGTCGACCATTTCACTGGACATGGTTTTAAGGATCTTTTGTAGACCTTCAAGATCAAAAGGATCTTTAGGTGCTTTCTTCTTGGAGTTGTTCCTGAAAGTGACCTTCTTGGATTTTCTTTCTTCTAATGCATTCTTCTTATCTAAAGCTAAAATGTGTTTTTCTACCGCTATGGCTTCTTGCATATTTTCTACCAAATTAGGTTTGGCAGCCCTATTGAAAACTATAGTTGTGTTTGAGGGAAGAGCAGAAATGTACCATTAATTTTGAACTTCATCACTAGGCTTGGATGTCATTGGGATCTTATTCAATAACTTATTAAAATGTGAATTGAAGTCCTTAATTGGTTCTCTAGGTTTGACTTTCAAGTTGGAGAGATCATTGAGAAGAGTAGTTGTCGATTGGTCATCTCCAAACTTGGTTAGGAACTACTCTTCAAAGGCATCCCAACTATTAATGGAACTAGATGGTAATGAAAAATACCATGATCCTGTTGATCCTTGTAAGGTATAAGGGAATAATCTTGCAGTTGTATCTTCTTCTACAACTTCATTCAAATTTATGGACAACATGAAGTTATTTATGTGTTTTTCAATAGGTAGACCATCATCGGGATTGGATTTTGGAAACCATTTTTTTGGATGTGCAGGTAATGGATGTAATGGTCCAGTTATTCGAATTGCTCCTGGTTTTGTCCATAGTCTTTGAGCCATTGTGGGTATTTGTGTAGAGGAAGACTTTCTAGTAGTTAAAGGTGATTAGGTAGAGGAGGTTTGTGCTCCAGTACCAAAGTGAACCACAATCTGGAGTTATGAGGTGGGTGATTGATTTTCTGATGAAGATGATGGAATGAATGAGGGTGCTTTAGGTGATGATGAGAGAATCTCACTATGAGCTTCAAATTGTGTTTTCTTAGTTTTCCTTCTAGGGTGAGGTAGAGGAAATTCAAATGGTGGAATCCCAAATTTTTCACTCTGTGATATAGTTAACCTTTGAGAGGAAGGAAACTGAGAAGAAACACTAGCTTGGGATAATTCAGATTCTTCTTGAGATAGGGAAATCCCCTGCAGTTTATGGATTAAAGACCGAACTTCGAGAGTTTCTGTAAACTAAGATTGTTTTGATTTATTTGGGAAAATAGTAGTGGATTCTAAGGATTTCTTTACAACTTCACACCTAGGATTTGGGGATTTGAATTGTGACCAATATGTTGGAGGTGATGGTGAGGGAGTTTTACTCTCAGAATGGATTTCTGATTTAGATTTTCTTGTCATTCATAGTCAGGCCCTCCTTCTAGCGCCAAAATGTTGAAGCCTCGAAATTCATTGCAACAACATGGGGGATAACCACCCAGTCCGAACCTTGAAAGCAACTCCTCTTCTGTTTGGTATAGTGGCTCTGACTGGGGATAATGGTACCAGTTTCCCAAAAAGAGTTGATTTGATAATGCTAATGGGATGATATGGGAAGTAATGGGAAATGATTCAAATAAGCGTAATCTAATCTAACTACTAAACACATGCATATATATTAACATAACATTATCTAACTATGAATATACCCGGGAATAAAATAAGATATGTGATCTACAATGATGTCTTACAACAATTGGTAATAAATATCATTCAACTTCTAAAAGAAATGAAATCGTTTAACGATAATTGTTTTGGATAAATAGTTAGACAAAAGAATTAAGAGAAATATATCGCATATAAAAAATCGTTCATGTATTCAAAACACAATCATAGCTAACATCATACAGAAATGCAATAATGCAAAACTATAATCCCTACTTTCATACATAAAACAATCGAGAGAAATAGTATTGCTTAATACATAAATAAAACATAAGCATACAGTAAAAGTACCATATATGATAAGTCTTGCTCATGTGCTTCAGTAATATTGACCCAATTTCATTCAATCCAACACATTCTAAGAGTACAGAAGTGCATTTTAGTAGAGCATGCTAGATATTCAAAGAAAAATAGATCATGTTCCATTCATTTCATCAAAACCTCCTCAAAAGTATACAAGTGTAATGCCTTGAAATTTTTTTTGATAAAATTTCTAGACCCCTCTCTAAACGCATGAGAGGGGTTTAAATACTAAAATACTTGCCTCAAAATAGATTTTACAAAGTAACTGAGGAGGTTTCAAAGAACCTTCCTCAAAATGAGCAAAAATAAAACTAAAAATAAAATAAACTAATGACTAGCTCCTTTGAACTAGAACTAAGTTAATATGCTAACCTAATCTCTCAGGTCACAATATCGATCATTGGCTTGAGCTGAGGTGCCTGACTAATTGTAGATTTTAACTGCCAATCAATTATGGCATCTATCAATGTTGGCCCCATCTTTGTGTAGTGGTTGTTAAACACCTCAGATTCATCCACTGGCTATGTGGTTTTACTAGAAATTGCTAGTATGTCTCCCAATTTAGCCTGGTTAACTGTTTAATTACCTTTTCCTTTTCCTACGTTGTCTGCTTCCACTTCCATTCTGGTTTTTTGACATTCGGTAGAAACCCTGGTACACACTCCTTAACAAGATTGGAACCATGGAAGTTTTCGTTTACGACTTCTATTATGCTGCTTGCTTCTCCTGCCAGTATTGTTGTTTCCCTTTCTACCTGTTTCAACAGAGAATCCAAATCTGTAAACATAATATCTTTGTGGGATTCTTCCAGTTTTGGTAGGTCAGCCTTTCTTCCATCCTCATATTCTTGCCAACTAATAAATTTAGAAAAGGTTTTGTGGATTTATTCATACTCAAACCTTATATCAATTACTTGGTTCATCAATTTATCACTGGTCTCGTAGTAAGGATTTATTTGCGATATTGTTTGGCAGAATACTTCTTCTTGCTGCATTAATAGGGAATTGAGGCTGACTACTTCTTTGATGAATTCGTCAATTTGTGGGTTGTCTTTGAATTTATCCACCATGGCTTGCATTTGAAAAATTTGTGAATCCTTTTATGATAAGATGGCGTCGTGTTGTACCCTCATCTGCTCAAATTCTCTTTGAAGTTGGGCTACCTATAATTCTACTTGTTGATTAGTTTTTTCTTGGGCTAATTGTTATTCTAGCAGCATAATTTTATGTTCCTTTTCTTTTAGCATCATACAAACTTTTGTCGCCTTGTCGATGGTGGTTGTGGCATAAGCTCCTGCGAACTATGACATCTTTGTGAGATGCTCTAATGAGAGAATCCCACTATGAGCTTCAAATTGTGTTTTCTTAATTTTCCTTCTAGGGTGAGGTAGAGGAAATTCCAATGGTGGAATCCCAAATTTTTCACTCTGTGATCTAGTTAACCTTTGAGAGGAAGGAAACTGAGAAGAAACACTAGCTTGGGATAATTCAGATTCTTCTTTAGATAGGGAAATCCCCTACAGTTTATGGATTATAGACTGAACTTCAGGAGTTTCTGTAAAATAAGATTGATCAGATTTCTTTGGAAAATAGTAGTGGATTCTAAGGATTTATTTACAATGTCACACCTAGGATTTGGGGATTTGAATTGTGACCGAGAAGTTGGAGGTGATGGTGAGGGAATTTTACTCTTAGAATGTATTTCTAATTTAGATTTGCTTATCATTCATAATCAAGCCCTCCTTCTAGTGCCAAAATGTTGAAGCCTTGAAATTTGTTGCGACAACATGGGGGATAACCACCCGGTCCAAACCTTGAAAGCAACTCCTCTTCAGTTTGGTATAGTGGCTCTGACTGGGGATAATGGGACCAGTTTCCCAGAAAGGATTGATTTGAAAATGTTGATGGAATGATTTGAGAAGTAACGGGAAATGATTCAACGAAGTGTAATTTAATCTAACTACTAAACACATGCATATATCTTAATCTAACATTATCTAACTATGAATATACCCAGGAA
Source organism: Pinus taeda (assembly GCA_000404065.3). NCBI lineage: Eukaryota > Viridiplantae > Streptophyta > Pinopsida > Pinales > Pinaceae > Pinus > Pinus taeda. Next base: position 27,300 of record APFE031125961.1, on the reverse strand, counting down.
TAAAATAAGATATGCGATCTACAATGATGTGGTAATAAAGATCATTCAGCTTCTAAAAGAAATGAAATCGTTTAATGATAATTATTTTGGATAAATAGTTAGACAAAACAATTAAGAGAAATAAATCGCATATAAAAAATCATTCATGTATTCAAAACACAATGATAGCTAACATCATACATAAGTGAAATAATGCAGAACTATAATCCTCACTTGCATACATAAAACAATCGAGAGAAATAGTATTTCTTAATACATAAATAAAACATAAGCATAAAATAAAAGTACCATGTATGATAATTCCTGCTCATGTGCTTCAGTAATATTGACCCAATTTCATTCAATCCAACACATTCTAAGAGTACAAAAGTGCATTTTAGCTAGATATTCAAAGAAAAATATATCATGCTCCATTCATTTCATCAAAACTTCCTCAAAAGTATAGAAGTGTAATGTCTTGAAAATTGTTTTTGATAAAATTTCTGGACCCCTCTCTAAACACATGAGAGGGGTTTGAATACTAAAATACTTGCATCAAAATAGATTATTACAAAAATAGTTGAGGAGGTTTCAAACAACCTTCCTCAAAACAAACAAAAATAAAACTAAAGATAAAAATAAACTAATGACTTGCTCCTTTGAACTTGAACTAAGTTAATCTACTAACTTGATCTCTGAGGTCACAAATATCGATCATTGGCTTGAGCTGAGGCAGCTGGCTGATTGTAGATTTTAACTGCCAAGCAAATATAGCATCTGTCAATGTTGGCCCCATATTTTGTGTAGAGATTGTTAAACACCTCAGATTCATCCACTAGCTATGTGGTTTTACTAGAAATTGTGAGTATGTCTCCCAATTTAGCCTGGTTAACTGTTTAATTGCCTCTTCCTTTTCCTGCATTGTCTGCTTCCACTTCATCTTTGGTTGTTTGAAATTTGGTAGAAACCCTAGTACACACTCCTTAACAAGATTGGAACCATGGAAGTTTTCATTTACGACTTCTATTATGCTGCTTGATGCTCCTGCTGCTATTGTTATTTCCCTTTCTTCCTATTTCAACTAAGAATCCCAATCCGTAAACATAATATCTTTGTGGGATTCTTCCAATTTTGGTAGGTCAGCCTTTCTTCCATCCTCATATTCTTGCCAACTGATAAATTTAGAAACCTTTTTGTGGATTTATTCATAATCAAATCTTATATCAATTACTTGGTTTGTCAATTTATCACTGGTCTCGCAATAAGGATTTATTTGTGAGATTGTTTGGCAGAATATTTCTTCTTGTTGCATTAATAGGGAATTGAGGTTGACTGCTTCTTTGATGAATTCATCAATTTGCAGGTTTTCTTCGAATTTATCCACCATGGCTTGCATTTGACAAATTTTCGAATCATTTTCTAATAAGATGGCCTAGTGTTGTACCCTCATCTGCTCAAATTCTCTTTGAAGTTGGGCTACCTATAATTCTATTTGTTGATTAGTTTTTTCTTGGGCTAATTGTTATTCTAGTAGCAGAATTGTATGTTCCTTCTCCTTCAGCATCATACGGACTTTTGTCGCCTTTTCAATGGTGGTTGTGGCATAAGCTCCTGTGAACTGTGACATCTTTGTGAGATGCTCTAATGAGAGAATCTGACTATGAGCTTCAGATTGTGTTTTCTTAGTTTTCCTTCTAGAGTAAGGTAGAGGAAATTCAAATGGTGGAATCCGAATTTTTTCACTCTGTGATCTAGTTAACCTTTGAGAGGAATGGAACTGAGAAGAAACACTAGCTTCAGATAATTCAGATTCTTCTTGAGATAGGGAAATACCCTACACTTTATGTATTAAAGACTGAAATTTGGGAGTTTCTGTAAAATAAGATTGATCTGATTTATTTGGAAAAATAGTAGTGGATTCTAAGGATTTCTTTACAATTTAACGCCTAGGATTTGGGGTTTTGAATTGTGAATGAGAAGTTGGAGGTGATGGTGAGGGATTTTTACTCTTAGAATGGATTTCTGATTTAGATTTGCTTGTCATTCATAGTCAGGCCCTCCTTCTAGCACCAAAATGTTGATGCCTTGAAATTCATTGCAACAACATGGGGGATAACCACCCAGTCTAGACCTTGAAAGCAACTCCTCTTCCTTTTGGTATAGTGGCTCCGACTGGGAATAATGGGACCAGTTTCCCAGAAAGGGTTGATTTGATAATGTTGATGGGATGATATGGGAAGTAATAGGAAATGATTCCACTAAGTGTAATCTAATCTAACTACTAAACACATACATATATCTTAATATAACATTATCTAACTATGAATTTACCGAGGAATAAAATAAGATATGCGATCTACAATGATGTCTTACAACAATTGGTAATAAATATCATTCAACTTCTAAAAGAAATGAAATCGTTTGACGATAATTGTTTTGGATAAATAGTTAGACAAAACAATTAAGAGAAATATATCGCATAGAAAAAATCGTTCATGTATTGAAAACACAGTCATAACTAACATCATACAAAAGTGCAATAATGCAGAACTATAATCCTCAATTTCATACATAAAACAATCTAGAGAAATAGTATTGCTTAATACATAAATAAAACATAAGCATACAATAAAAGTACCATATATGATAAGTCCTACTCATGTGCTTCAGTAATATTGACCCAATTTCATTAATCCAACACATTCTAAGAGTACAGAAGTGCATTTTAGTAGAACATGCTAGATATTTAAAGAAAAATAGATCATGTTCCATTCATTTCATCAATACCTCCTCAAAAGTATAGAAGTGTAATGTCTTGAAAATTGTTTTTGATAAAATTTCTGGACCCCTCTCTAAATGCAAAGAGGGGTTTGAATACTAAAATACTTGCCTCAAAATATATTTTACAAAAATAGCAGAGGAGGTTTCAAATAACCTTCCTCAAAACAAACAAAAATAAAACTAAAAATAAAATAAACTAATGACTATCTCCTTTGAACTTGAACTAAGTTAATCTACTAACTTGATCTCTGAGGTCGCAAATATCGATCATTGGCTTGAGCTGAGGTGACTGGCTGATTGTAGATTTTAAATGCCAAGCAAATATGGCATCTGTCAATGTTGGCCCCATATTTTGTGTAGAGATTGTTAAACACCTCATATTCATCCACTGGCTATGTGGTTTTACTAGAAACTGCCAGTATGTCTCCCAATTTAGCCTGGTTAACTATTTGATTGCCTCTTCCTTTTCCTATGCTGTCTGCTTCCACTTATGTTCTGGTTGTTTGAAATTCAGTAGAAACCTTGGTACACACTCCTTAACAAGATTGGAACCATGGAAGTTTTCGTTTACAACTTCTATTATGTTGCTTGATGCTCCTACCACTATTGTTGTTTCCCTTTCTGCTTGTTTCAACCGAGAATCCCAATCTGTAAACATAATATATTTGTGGGATTCTTCTAGTTTTGGTAGGTTAGCCTTTATTCCATCCTCATATTCTTGCCAACTGATAAATTCAAAAACCGTTTTGTGGATTTATTCATACTCAAATGTCATATCAATTACTTGGTTCGTCAATTTATCACTAGTTTCGCAGTAAGGATTTATTTGCGAGATTGTTTGGCAGAATATTTCTTCTTGCGGCATTAATAGGGAATTGAGGTTGACTGTTTCTTTGATGAATTCATCAATTTTTTGGTTGTCTTTGAATTTATCCACCATGGCTTGTATTTGACAAATTTGTGAATCCTTTTCTGATAAGATGGCCTGGTGCTGTACCCTCATCTACTCAAATGCTCTTTGAATTTGGCATACCTGTAATTTTGCTTGTTGATTAGTTTTTTCTTGGGCTAACTGTTATTTTAGTAGCAGAATTTTATGTTCCTTTTCCTTCAGCATCATACGGACTTCTATCGCCTTGTCAATGGTGGCTATGGCATAAGCTCCTGCGAACTATGACATCTTCGTGAGATGCTCTAATGAGAGGATGTCACTATGAGCTTTAGATTGTGTTTTCTTAGTTTTCCTTCTAGGGTGAGGTAGAGGAAATTCAAATACTGGAATCCCAAATTTTTTGCTTTACGATCTAGTTAACCTTTGAGAGGAAGGAAACTGAGATGAAACACTAGCTTGGGATAGTTTTGATTCTTCCTTAGATAGGGAAATCCCCTGTAGTTTATGTATTAAAGACTGAACTTCGGGAGTTTCTATAAAATAAGATTGATCTGATTCCTTTGGAAAAATAGTAGTGGATTCTAAGGAGGCAGAATACATGGCAGCCACTCATGCAAGCAAGGAAGAATTTTGGTTGCAATGATTGTGTTCAAGTATGGGGTTAGTACAAGGAGCTATAAGGATAGACTGTGACAGCCGAAGTGCAATTTTCTTGGCAAAGAACCCTACATATCATTCAAAGACAAAACACATTGATGTTTAGTATCACTTTTTGAGGGATATGATAGAAGACAAAAAGGTGTTGCTGGTAAAGGTGGACACTTTGAAGAATACTGCAGATGCATTGACAGAATCTGTGAGCTCTGAGAAGTTCTCTTGGTGTAGAGAAACAATGGGTGTTGCAGGGCTGGATAAATGACTAAGCTCTCTTGTGGCCCCCTGTGGAAAGAAAACAACAAGTGGGAGAATGTTGGTTTGTGTTATATTCTTTCCACGACTAGCCCATGTAGTTAACTGGGGGGTTAGAGGGGGGGTCATAGGGGGTTTGAGGTGTACTCGTAACCCCACTTTATGGGATCCAGGGCAGTGCCCCAGAAAATTTTTTTTTTGGACCCTATGTTAGGTTGGGTAGACCCACCTATGGTTTTGTGCATGATTTTCGCACATGTTTTTTCAACGCGATGGTTTTTGGTCCATGGTATTGGACGCGATGGTTTTTAGTCCATGGTATTGGATGCTTCAACATGTATAAATATGTATTATAACATTGAAAGGAATATAATGAAAAATCAAGCTGGTAGTCTCAGGTTTGGGATCCATGGGAAAATCTCTATGTATATGTGTTTTATGTGTTATGCTCTCACATTGTTTATTTTCTGTGTTTTAGAATTCATATGCAGGTAATTTCTGTACGAGGTTCAAATCTACAAGGTCAGCCTTTCTTCCATCCTCATATTCTTTCCAACTGATAAATTTAGAAACCTTTTTGTGGACTTATTCATACTCAAACCTTATATGTGTTTTATGTGTTATGCTCTCACATTGTTTATTTTCTGTGCTTTAAAATTCGTATGCAGGTAATTTTTGTACGAGGTTAAAACCTACAAGGTCAGCCTTTCTTCCATCCTCATATTCTTGCCAACTGATAAATTCAGAAACCTTTTTGTGGATTTATTCATACTCAAACCTTATATCAATTACTTGGTTCGTCAATTTATCACTGGTCTCACAGTAAGGATTTATTTGCGAGATTGTTTGGCAGAATATTTCTTCTTGCTGCATTAATAGGGAATTGAGGCTGACTACCTCTTTGATGAATTCGTCAATTTGCAGGTTGTCTTTTAATTTTTCCACGATGGCTTTCATTTGACAAATTTGCGAATCCTTTTCTAATAAGATGGCCTAGCGTTGTACCCTCATCTACTCAAATTCTCTTTGAAGTTGGGCTACCTGTAATTCTGCTTGTTGATTAGTTCTGGATTTAAGACTTTTGTGGTTTATATCTTCTAACTTAGTAACCGGAGAACCCACAGTAAAAACCATTTTTCGTCAACGTTCCCAATGGGACTCTATAAAAAATGTTGATTTTGTTGATTAGTTTTTTCTTGGGCTAATTGTTATTCTAGTAGCAAAATTTTATGTTCCTTTTCCTTCTGCATCATACAGACTTTTGTCGCCTTGTCGATGGTGGCTATGGCATAATCTTCTGTGAACTGTGACATCTTTGTGAGATGCTATGATGAGAGAATCTCACTATGAGCTTTAGATAGTGTTTTCTTAGTTTTCCTTCTAGGGTGAGGTAGAAGAAATTCAAATGGTGGAATCCCAATTTTTTCACTCTGCGATCTAGTTAACCTTTGAGAGGAAGGAAAATGAGAAGAAACACTAGCTTTGGATAATTTGGATTCTCCTTGAGATAGGGAAATCCCCTACAGTTTATGGATTAAAGACTGAACTTTGAGAGTTTCTGTAAAATAAGATTGATCTGATTTCTTTGGAAAAATAGTAGTGGATTCTAAGGATTTCTTTACAACTTCATGCCTAGGGACCGAGAAGTTGGAGGTGATGGTCAGGGAGTTTTACTCTTAGAATGGATTTCTGATTTAGATTTGCTTGTAATTCATAGTGAGGTCCTCCTTCTAGTTCCAAAATGTTGAAGCCTCGAAATTCATTGCAACAACATGGGGGATAACCACCCAGTCTGGACCTTGAAAGCAACTCCTCTTCCATTTGGTATAGTGGCTCCGACTGGGGATAATGGGACCAGATTCCGAGAAAGGGTTGATTTGATAATGTTGATGGGATGATATGGGAAGTAACGGGAAATGATTCAACTAAGTGTAATCTAATATAACTACTAAACACATACATATATCTTAATCTAGCATTATCTAACTATGAATATACCCGGGAATAAAATAAGATATTCAATCTACAGTGATGTCTTACAACAATTGGTAATAAAGATCATTCAAATTCTAAAAGAAATGAAATCGTTTAACAATAATTGTTTTGGATAAATAGTTAGACAAAACAATTAAGAGAAATATATCACATATAAAAAATTGTTCATGTATTCAAAATAGAATCATAGCTAACATCATACAGAAGTGCAATAATGCAGAACTATAATCCTCACTTTCATACATAAAAAAATCAAGAGAAATAGTATTGCTTAAAACATAAATAAAACATAAGCATACAATAAAAGTACCATATATGATAAGTCCTACTCATGTGCTTCAATAATATTGACCCAATTTCATTCAATCCAGCGCATTCTAAGAGTACATAAGTGCATTTTAGTAGAGCATGCTAGATATTCAAATAAAAATAGATCATGGTCCATTCATTTCATCAAAACCTCCTCAAAATTATAGAAGTGTAATGTCCTTAAAAAAAAATTTGATAAAATTTCTAGACCCATTTCTAAATGCATGAGAGGTTCTTAAATACTAAAATACTTGCCTCAAAATAGATTATTAAAAAAATAGCTGAGGAAGTTTCAAACAACCTTCCTCAAAACAAGAAAAAGTAAAACTAAAAATAAAATAAACTAATGACTAGCTCCTTTGAACTTGAACTAAGTTAATCTGCTAACTTGATCTCTGAGGTCGCAAATATCGATCATTGGCTTGAGTTGAGGCGGTTGGCTGATTGTAGATTTTAACTGCCGAGCAAATATGGAATCTATTAATGTTGGCCCCATCTTTTGTGTAGAGGTTGTTAAACACCTTAGGTTCATCCACTGGCTATGTGGTTTTACTAGAAACTACCAGTATGTCTCCCAATTTAGCCTGGTTAACTATTTAATTTCCTCTTCCTTTTCCTGCATTATCTGCTTCCACTTTTGCTTTGGTTGTTTGACATTCAGTAGAAACCCTGGTACACACTCCTTAAAAAGATTTTAACCATGTAAGTTTTCGTTTACGACTTCTATTATGATGCTTGTTGCTCCTGCCACTATTGTTGTTTCCCTTTCTGCCTGTTTCAACTAAGAATCCCAATCCGTAAACATAATATCTTTATGGGATTCTTGCAGTTTTGGTAGGTCAGCCTTTCTTCCATTCTCGTATTCTTTCCAACTGATAAATTAAGAAACCTCTTTGTGGATTTATTCATACTCAAACCTTATATCAATTACTTGGTTTGTCAATTTATCACTGGTCTCGCAGTAAAGATTTATTTGCGAGATTGTTTGGCAGAATATTTCTTCTTGCTACATTAATATGGAATTGAGGCTGACTGCTTCTTTGATGAATTTATCAATTTGCAGGTTGTCTTTGAATTTATCCACCATGGCTTACATTTGACAAATTTGCAAATCCTTTTCTGATAAGATGGCCTGGTGTTGTACCCTCATCTACTCAAATTCTCTTTGAAGTTGGGCTACCTGTAATTCTGCTTGTTGATTAGTTTTTTCTTGGGCTAATTGTTGTTCTAGCAGTAGAATTTTATGTTCCTTTTCCTTCATCATCATACGGACTTCTGTCGCATTGTTGATGGTGGTTGTGGCATAAGCTCCTATGAACTTTGACATCTTTGTGAGATTCTCTGATTGGTTAATTTTCCGAAGTTGTAACGGTTATGGCATCTAGTTTTCTTTTCTTCCTTTCTTTTGACTACAGCTTTATGAGTGGGACTGTAGAATATATCTAATGGAGGTATTTTGTAAATCCTTAAGACAATTTTAGAAGTAGGAATAGGAAGAATAATCTCAATATCCTGAGTACCTGTAGCTTATTCCCCTGTTGTTCTTGGATTTGCTTTATGTTGGGTTTTCTTGGGGGTTTGTATTTCAGATGTTTGCTCCAGATGTGTGTGTGTATGGAGCTTCTTATTGAATTTCTCCCATTCTTGTTCCAGGTCAATGATTGGAGCTTTACCTGTCTGATTTGAAGTAGAAGCAACCTCATTCTACTTCTTTGCCAAGGCTTGTTCAGTGGTTTCCTCTGTACTTCCAATTATGTCTTTCTCTGAATCTTTATTTGTGTTTCCTCCTCCATTTTGAGATTGTCGTTCTAAGTACTCTGACTCATGAGTCAACTTCTCTTGAGTTTCTTCTTCAAAATTTTCTTTAGAACTTCCCTCCAAGCTTACGCTAGGAGTTGGCTCTCTTATTGGTTCAATCTGAAATAGGTCCAATGGGACCTTTAACAATCTCTTATTCTTGTATACATGGAAAGCATTAATATCTTCCGGGGTCAACAGTAATGATGCCATATGTAGAACTTGTGAAAATGTTTCTGCTTGTTGGAAGAGGTCATCAAAGGTATCCTTTTCATGGGTGAACTATTTGACTTTTACCATAGTAGTAAATTCCTTAGCAATGTGATTTGGGTCATATTGCCTTCCCAGAATTGTAGCCAATTTCAAAGACATAATAATCTATGCTTCCTTTACAGCATGTCCATAATTGTGTAGTGTGAAAGCACCACATTCTAATTGGAAAGTTGGCCAAATGGCTTTCTTATGTTCTTTCAATCGTTTGGTTAAACTGCCTTCCCCTGTTGTTTGATAAGTTATTTCTCTAGCCAAAAGTTTGTTGGGGACATAATATCGGAGGACATGCAGAGAAGAAATGCTCCAAAAAACTCTAATGTAGGTGAATGTATCTTCACCAAACCATCTGGCTACTACCAAGATATCTACTTCAGCCTCTTTAGAAAACCTAGCGGTTGTTCTATCAAAACCTGCTTTATGAATAGGCAGCATAACACCCTGATAGATCTTATAAAAATGGGGGTGGAGTTGAGATTCCCACAAAAATTTATGGTATATATGGATGGGAATTGGGTTTTGTACGGTCCACTTCCATCCCATATTCAGAAACTGAGAACAAAAACAAATTACATCCATAACAAAAGCACTCATAAAGAAAGGGGGGGAAATCTTTAAAGAAACACTTCTCTTGTTTCTATATTCCATAATAGCCTTTGATAAATTGCGTGATAAAATCTAACCCAGTTCATAATTGTTGCATTAACTGCTACATCTATTAACGGGATCCATTCCATGGAAAATTTGGTGCTATCGGGTCTACTGAATAACCTACATATCATTGTGGTTGCCAAAATATGAGGGGGAGAGATGGATTCTATTGAGTACATATCAATTTTATCTCGTTCAAGTTTACCTCCGCTTGACCTTCAGGTCTGTGTAACGTCTAACGGGTCCTCATTCTCTTTGGAAAAATGGTTAAGGAACTCTTTTTTGTAGATATTTTGAGGCTCTAATAGCTGGTACATTAGGCATAGATTGTCTGGTGAGAAAGACCCCATGACCTGTTTCCTTTTATTCTTGAAATTTCTCTATGATATGTCTACCATATCAATTACCCATTTTACCATATCTGTGTATGGTATTATCTTTGGTCTTGTAGTTATTCGGTGTAAGAATGAACATGCTATCTAAAAATAGGAGGCGTTATATGGTTCCTAAGCATCAGCCTTGACCTTTGTTACCAGTGGCCCAGGCTTCTCTTCTTCTAACAGGTTATGCATGACTTCCCATTTCGTGTTTCCTTCATCCTTACTGCATGTGGTATCAGAGAAAAGTAGTACCATGTCTGATTTCTTAGATGCGGTCACCTTTCCCTTCTTTGCCATTCTTTCTAATGATATTTTTGCGGGGGTTTGGAGCAAATGGAAGTTATCAGACAATGACAGTGAGAATTAAATGATACAATTAACCTCTAAAGGTGACAAGAAAGGATCTTTTATTCAAAAAGCAGATGAAAAGATATCAAATCACGTCGAGCTGCTCTTAACATAAATGCCATTAAACTTATTAAATACGCACTAAGATCTTTTATCATTGCCTTTATTACTCATTTAAATTATCGCATCACAAACGGGAAAGGGAAAACTTTAAGGTGGTGAGCTTAAAGTGTGAAATTTAGATTATGTGATTGTGATAAGATTATCGCAATATTGTAAATCGCACTATCACATTTTTGGTTGTGCATTTTTCCAGAGTTGTTTAGAATTCCACGAGATGCTAGGTGAGTGGCATACTTTTCATTGTTTAGAGCGCACTTTGCTTAAATGAATAATTACTTCATAAAGTGCCTTTTTACTAAGCATCGGCCTTAACTTATAGTTTATATCATTTGTTTTTATTGGGTCTGGGTTTTATCGCACTTCGCAAACTTTTGTAGTTCAAAAGATTGGCTTTTAAGTAAAGTGTCGCCATGTGATAAGTATTGGCTCGCTCTACCGTAATATCACAATTCACACATTATGATAGGCTTTGTGAGTTGCGTCTTTTATAAAAGTCGATATGTGATTGCGATACGCACTTCAGTTTACAACAAATGCCTTACGTCTTAGCTTTTAAATGGAAAGTTTAATGATATCCTAAGTTAAATGTGGTGATTCCTTCCATCACAATTCACGGATCCTGGTTGTTAATTAACCTTTGACACAGTTGGACCAATGATATGCAATAAAAGAGAGATTTGCTAGTTTTAAAGGGATTTGACTTGATATCTTAATTTATTTCTAAAAAATTAAAAATCAAATGCCTACGTGCTAAATTTTTCTTGGAGGATTTTTAATAAGGGATCCCCTTTTATTAATAGAATATTAAATATTAAATCAATAAATGGGGGGGTTGTTGAACAACACAATAGGTTGGTACATGGAAATTCTTGACTTGGTTGGCTTTTGCATATTTAAATACAAGTTATTTTCCTCATTATGATTATGAGCACATGTATTGGTTATTAAGTGATCTTATGGCTATCATGGTTTCTATTATGGTTATATACTTGTTATAAGCATGGTTCTATGATGTGATCTTGTTCATGATTCGATAGTTTGTTGAATGGTTAATGAATGCATTGGCTAACGAGTGTTGTTGTAGCTACTTGAGAGGGAATTAGACCTTCTTGGTGATTCTTAGATTAAGTTCAAAATTTTATGATTAAATATTCTCTCATGAGTTGTAACTTATATGTTTACCATATGTTTGACGAAATATCTATTGTGTACTATACCTGTTTTGGTCAAGATCTTGTTCAATTTTTGAATAGTTAGCCTTGTCATCATGTTATTTATGTTTCTAGAAAGTTACAGGAAGTTTTGGGTAGTGGTATGGAGGCTTGCCTAAAAAAGTGGCATAGATCTCACAACCATAGGCACCAAACAAGGATTTTTGGGCAATAACTGCACACAAGCAGGCTTGTGGGTGCAGTTGGAGCCTCATAATCACATAAAAAATGTTTCAAGGTTATGGTTGGGAAGTTGATGCAGGAGCATCTGACACTCTTAATTAAAGGAGAAATCCAAAGCAGAGAATGAGAGGACGGGGACCATCGGAGCAAAACAAGGGACAAATTCTATTTAAAACAGAGTAAATGATGGAATGGATAAAGTCTCTTGAAGACTTAATTAAATGTAATCTGCCATATGCATGTATGCGTATAGAGAGTTTAGGTGTTTTTTGAGTGATTGTGGGAAGAAATTGTGCATCTTAAATGATCCATAACTGTTGTAATCTCTTATAAAAAGAGAGTTTGTGTGTGTGAGAGGGATATAGAGCAATAGATAGAAAACTATGAAAACTGTGAAATGCCTTAGCTTGTAATCATCTGTGTATAATAGAAAAGTGTGTTTCAGTGTTGAATTTGTGCGTTTGTGTGTTGTTTCATAGATAATCTGAATGTGTTAGTGTTGTGGTTTTGATCGACCATCGATCACTATAAGGATCGATGGCAATCCATTGATTAACGAAATATTGTTATATATGAGTGTTCTGTGTGAAGGCAGAGTATGGCAGCGAAACTGTGGTTTTAGTGTAAATCCATCAATAAGCAAAAGATCAATGGCGTACGTGATAAAGAACGAGAACCATCAATCGATTAGATCAATGGTCATCGCATGGTGGAAGAGCGCGAAAGTTAATTCACGATGAAAGTCGTTTCGATACAGAAAGTGGTATTTCGAGCGAGGCCTATATGGTAAGTGGTATTGAAGGGTGACTACCCAATTCCACTAACCATTCGAAACGTAGCGCAAAGGTGGAAGGAGGAAACCGCTTTATCGGGAGGTTAAATCCCATGCTGCTTTTCTACCCAAAATCAATGTCAACCGTCAAATATGATGGAGGAAGATCGACGGTGGAGGGTCATCATTCTGTTTTTTTGATCGGGTGAACTCCTACCATTGGATCGAGTCCAAATCAATGGTCAAGATTTGATCGGCAATCACATTTCGACAAAGTCAAATGACAGCAGCAGTGGAATGGCGATGTGCAATATTGTGATAGTGCGATGAAGCACTGGCCAATCGGAGATCGGAGATAACAAAGGACAACGGAAAGGCGATGGATTGGGAGTGTGGACCCAATGATTTATGAACGTGGGTGTATAATATTTGAAGTCCGGCCTTAAGGGTTTTGGGTCGAATTTCCATGTTTCCGTGTTTTTCCTGTATTTCCTATATCCTGATAATTGTGTGGTCCTAGGTTTAAAATTAAGGCTTCAATTTACACTTCTGATAGGTTTGTGGGCCATAAACTACAGGCCTCAGGATCGAAATTTATAAAGAAAGGGGAAATTGGTTTACCCCCAAAATCTCCTTTCATGAGAATTAAAGTCAATGAAAAAGAGTTTCATGTCAAGGACTGATCACCTGGGGTAGTCGTCAGGCTCTTGAGTCATTTGTAGTCCCCAACGGATACCAATAAGGTTTCAGTATTTGGGCCTCACTTCCATAACTGGAACTTGGAGGTCTAGTCATGTCATAGTAGCACTCAACTCAAATTTACCCTAAAGAGATTGTAAAAGTGGGTAAATGTGGGAGGGGCGGTTACATTAACAAACTCTTATATTCTCCATGAGAGCTAATGTTATCCTCTCCTTCCATGGATTGAATTTGCGAGTGTCATCAAACCTATCCTTGAACCTTATACTAGTTACTATCATCTCAAAATCATAAATCAACTAAAAAATTATGGTCCTATTTTACACCTTAATTAGTATGGTCTCCCTCTAAGGGTTACCTCTACCAATCCTATAAAAAAGGAAACTTTGTGAGCTTCTTTCCTATGGCTTTATGGGTCTCTGCCTTCCATTTCCTTCTCTGCGCATGTCTTAAGTTGGCCATTTTTCACACTTTACATGCTTCATATAACTACTCATCTTGGAAGTTTTGGTTTCCACACCTATGTACCTATGCAAATATTGTATTTCTCTATCTTAACCTCCTCTATGAACTGCACAATTGAGTTGCCTCACTTGGTTACTGCAACATTTTATTTTGTCTGTCGTATAGTGACTGGTGGCTATCTCTCCCTTGGTTAATGTCTCAACATGCTTCTCATCCCACAACCCAATCACCAACATCCATTTTTCTTTTTCCTCATGCATTTTTGACTCTGTATTGTCTAATACAATGGTTCAGTCTCTTTTGGACTTGATACCTGTGTCATTTTCTGACTAGCATGTATTTGTGTTGCCTTCACCCTACCAGTGTGGTTGTGCACTTTGCTACCATTTAATGTTTTCCCCTTGATTACTCACCTATGACTACTGATTGTGACGATACTCCACTCACTTACACCTACCACCCATCGCATCTTGACCTCTCATGCCATCAAGTCATCGTCTTCACCTCACTTGTCGGCTCAACCAACCATTATTTGTTTCTCATTGATTGCGGTCAATCCATACCACCTCATCTTCCTTAGGCCCTGGTGCAATTGTTAACCTTTTTTGATAGCCCAAATTCCATCATCATCGTTGATTCATGGGCCTGACAACCCAAAACGAGTGTTAGACACCCACTTTTTCCCTTCTTCTTTTTTTTATTCTTTACATGCTATTTTTTTTTTCAAATTTAAGCCCCCTACATCATCTATACCATTATATGCATTTGTATGGTCTTAAAAAAAGGTACTTTATAAGATTGCAGTCGAACATGACCTTGACGATCCTCTACAAACATGACACCTTGAGATTTGTGCTCAGAGCTTATCACTTTGAAACCATGTTAATTTTCTTATGAACTTAGCACCCAGTAAACCATTAACCTAGCATATTACATATCTACTGAATGAATTGCAAAGCTAGGTTCTTAACATTAATTAGTGGAATAAAAAACATAACCAATCTCATAATGACACAGTATATTGTTTCCAACCAAATCAATTTATAATTAAATTGGTTCAAAACCTAATTTGGCTCCCAACTTGGGATAATGGTCTGACTAAGAAAATACAAGTACAACATCGAATATAATCCAAATAATAAAACCATCCTTGGATGATCTAGATATCCTTACTACCTCCTTCCTTGGATCGAAAACACTAGAGTATTACACTCCTCACTAAGATACCTATCTCAGTCGTGTTCTTATGTATGGTGTGTCTTCCCTCTGCTTAGTCTTTCTTTCAGAAATTTTTGTTGAGGCAAATGCCTAACTCGAATATCTAATGTAATTGATAACCAATGTTATATCTTGCCTCACTTGAGATCAAGGAATGTGATTAAAACATATTAACTAAAGTAAATACTTTACTTTTTCTAATGTTTCTTTAGTTCAATAAGTGAACATAATATTTATATGTTTTTCCTAAGTTAAACATACACTAAGTTACAAATGCATCGTACTCAGACTATAGCAAGTGTCTAAGGAGATCTTAGGCAACTTTTGCACACCTAAACACTTAGGCCTATGCATAAGTACCTTCCTAAGCTACAAACATCAACATTGATTTGAGAACTCAGGCCAATTAAAGAATCATGATCCATTCTTGTTAGCATTCAAAAAGGGAGTCCCGAATTGAAAATTGGGAATGATCGTGAAATTAGGTTAAGAGTTTTTGAAGAAAAGGCCCAAATTTTGAAGGTTTGGTACAATCAACTATCAAACCTAACATGGTTTTTTTTTTTATAAGACTTCACATTTAGAGGTAAAAGATCAAAAGTTTGAATGGAGGATCAAAATAACTCAAGGGACGAATTAGATAACAAGACTCAATTTGAACATCAATAACAATATGGTGATTAAGGCCTTTCCACACCTAACCTCAAGGGAAGGAACCTAGTTTGAAAATCAAGGTTGATAAGGAGATTGTGAGAGGTTTCCACGAGTAAAAGAAGAAAAAGGGCTTGAATTTGAAGTTGAGACTGATTTGACAATTGGGAGAGGCAAATTTGAAAGGAAAGTAGGAGAAAACATAAAATTTTAACTTTGAAAAAATGACTTTAACTCAAAGGAAGAATAAAAGGAAGTACCCACCAAAGAAACATAAACTTCCAATTCAAAAGGAAACTAAAATTTGAAGCTTAAAAATGGGCCCCCCATTTAGAAAGTAGGGACAATTTCAAATTTAGGGAAGAACTTAGCAAATCAAAGTGAAGAAGGGGGTCAATCTAAGAATTGGGTTAGATTTGGAAATTGGAGTTGTGGGTGGTGGGGGGAGGGGGGAAGGCAAAGATTGAAAGAATAGTTAGAATGTTTGGAACTGTAGTTTGAAAATAAATTTGAATTGGAAAAGGAGAAGAGAGAAAAGCTTCAAACACAAGAAAAATAACTTGGGCCATAGGAAATTCATAACAAATAATAGAAAATTGAATAAAAGAAAAAGAAATGAAAAAATAGGGTTTTTTTACCATTAATACTTAAATGAAAATTGGAAGGAAATGCAAAGAGAAAAGAAGCTTCAAACACAAGAAAAATAACTTGGGCCATAGGAAATTCATAACAAATAATAGAAAATTGAATAAAAGAAAAAGAAATGAAAAAATAGGGTTTTTTTACCATTAATACTTAAATGAAAATTGGAAGGAAATGCAAGTTACTCAAAGAAGGGGTTTGATTTGGCAATCAAGTTCATTTTGAGAATTGGAGTAAAATTCAAAAAGTAAGCAAGTTCAATAATTCTTAAAGACAAACATCATATAAAATAAAAAAAGCAAACAAATTGTAATAAAGAGAGTGAAACATGGTAGACCCAATTAAATTATTCATTTAAAAGGAATGAAAAAACCACACTTCAAGGCCATGAGGAAATGGGATGAAATATAATTGAAGAATGTAGGAGGGGATCTAAGTTAGGGAAAATCTAGGGGCTAAATCTTGCTCATGGGATAATTTTCCATGTTTTTTCCAAAAAAAATTCACCCATTCTATTTTTCTAAAAATAATCCATCCAAATTCTATAGAATATTTTTTGTTACCTTAAAAATTGTGAAAAATTTATAAGATGATATAAATCTTTAGAAATTTGAATATTAATAAAAAAATCTCACCAAACATTTTAAAGTTTACCTTTTAAAAATTCATCAAAATTTCTACACTTTAAAATAAATTTTCATCTTTAAAATTTTCTTTCCCCACATTTTAAATAAAACTTAAAAAATTATTAAAACATTAACAATTTCACAAACCATACATACTAAAATTTGATATTAATATATATAACTAATCCTATTACCTCATACTATTCATAATATTTCCCATAAACAACACTATTCAATGAAATTATCAATAAACTTAAATATGAACACCTAAAAATATATTCAAAAATTTATTTCCCTCTTACTAACACCCAAATTGGCTTTCCTTTAAATATCATTCACAAATTCTAATTTATTTTCCTCTTACTCTCGCGCAAATTAACCTCCCTTTTACTATCGCCCACAAATCCTAATACTACTTAACAAATAAGAGATTATCTCCCCTTCATTATATGTACTGTACTCAGACAAATAAGAGATTATCTCCCATTCATTATATGTACTGTACTAAGATGAGTAAATGAGTTTTGTCTTCTTTGAAAATCTTAGTCTTCATGTTCCTTATGTCTTAAATTAAATTTAATGAGGGTGAAAACCATCTATCCTTAACCTACTCAAATTATTCATAATATTTCCCATAGACACCACCATCCATTTAAAATAACAATATAATTACATCCAAAACACCTACCTCCATCCATTTCAATTAACAATATAATTACATCCAAAACACCTAGAGATAGATTAAAAATTTTGCATTCTTCTTGCTATCAATCACAACTCCTATTGGTGCTTAACAGATAATGTATTATCTCCTATGGGTGGTGTACTACAGGTGCACAAACGAGTTTTAGTCTCTTTGAAGATTCTAATCTTCATGTTTGTGATGTCCTTCTAAATTTCTCTATTCAAAAAACTACTACATGTTCAGGTTATTAGTTTCTCTTTGGTTCAAAAATCCATAATTTTCCTATGATTTTATGTTTGTGATGTCCCATTAAATTTAATAGAGGTGAAAACTATTAATATTTGATGAATTCAAACTTGTTACACATGTTTAAGTTATTAATTTATTATTGATTTGAAAATCTATCAATTTTATATGGTTGAGTTTAGTGTTATTAAAAAAAAAATGCAAAAATTATATAAAAGAATTTTTTAACGACATTTTTCCAACCGATTCATTTTATATATCTAATTTGCATGTTTAAATTTAATTAGTATTTTTTTAAATACTAATATCTACAATAAACTTAGTATAATGTTGATTTATGTATTTATGTTAAGCTTTTAACTCTCAGTAAGTAGAATTGTTTTTTTCATATATGTGTAGAATTGTTTTTTTCATATATCTAATTGGCATGTTTATGTTTCTTTTAATATCTTTGTTTTTTTCATATATCTAATTGGCATGTTTATGTTTCTTTTAATATCTAAGATAAGCATACATTAGTATAAACAATTATATGTAGATACCAATTTTTTTAATTAATTTATTATTATTTTTATATTAAATTATGTTTAAATTATTTTATTTAATTAAAAATTATTTTGAAAATTAAAATAATTAATTAATATAATATAGTCAATTAAGATTTATCAAGGGTGGTTAGGAGTGGAATTTTATTACCCATGTATAATTCCCAAAATATATGATAAATGTTGACAATATTAATAATATAAATATATTCCTCCATATAAAATATACATCATAATATTTGTGTGAAAAAGAAAATAACATTTAATACGATTAATTTGAAAAATAAACCTATTTATTACTTGTTTTTTCATTTTTTTTTAATTTAAATAAAAAATATAGAATAAAACCTATCTTTCTTTTTTTAAATTCTTAAAATTTAAATAAAATAGAAAAAGGTTTTCTTCTTCATAATCCTATGCATTATAGCACGCCTTACTACAATACTTTTGTTCATTGCTTTTAGCAATCATAAAATAATAAATAATTGTTCAAAAACCAATTTAATTACACTGTAAGGCGTTCCCTCTGAAATCAATCCCCCTATCTGCCACTCTTCATCAGTCTACACTGTCGGATCAAGTGTTAGACGATTGGAGAAAGGTTAACCATCGGATTGATACAATTTCATAGAATAACTGCCCGTGTTAACTAAATTGATAGTGCAAAAGTTAACCTAATGAAATGGGTTGCCGATATGCGCAGCACAGGTCGGGCGGAGAGATGGCGGAGAGATGAGGGGCAGAGGCCGAGCAATGAAACACAACCCAAGATTTGATAAAATGGCTTCTGGTAAAAGAAACGAGGAGGCGCCTTGACTTGGCCCGCGGAGCCACCAATATCAAGAAACACCCCTTGATTTCAAGAACATTAACTAGGCGAAACCCTACTTTTCTCTACACATATTCAATGTTTACAGTTGCAGTTTCCTGTGCACACCATAAATACACAATTCCACTGCCATCCATCATTTTATTCAAATGCCATATATGAGATTATCAAGCAGTATTTGATTTAAAAATCATGTTACTGGAATCAGTTTTAGCAGAGTTATCCATCGATGATCTCATTGATCATTGCCAACAAATGCTGCATGTGAATACGCTTGCCACTGCTACACAGGAGATATATAGCAGTAGAAGCTATTCAAAAACCCCACAGGGTTACAGTGTATATAAACACAAAGTGGTACTCGAAATGTATTCGCCTAGCGATTCATTAGGTGAGCTACTAAAAATTCTGGTATACCCACGAAGCAGATGACACATTTGTCTGAGGAATATTATTCCTACAAGGCACCACTAGACTCTGCCCCTTTCAGATGGCCTAGGGTTTGTAAGTCAGTGCAGATAGAAGAATAATCAAGGGGTCATGTGCCTACAAGCACCCACAGTGCTATAACTTTACCTCCCTCGATTTCCACTAGAACTTCATCAGCATCCCCCAAAGAAATTGGGGGCTATTTCAGCTGGAATCTCTCTCAGAGCCACACCCCGTCAAATCTTTGTTGAACGATTACCCCTTGGTATCAGAGCCACACCCCGTTCCTTGGATTAAATACATTCTATAGACAGAGCCTGAAGTTAGCCATGTAGCCTTTGAAAAGCATCTTGTCTTACAAGTGCTAAGTAGATAAACGCTACTTCAGTCAATCTATGGAATAAAATTGTAACAGTTCAACATGGCCAAATTCTTGAGGTCTTTCTCAACCATCGATAAGAAATCTGTGTCTGAGATAGAGAATAGATCGCTTGAGACAGATTTAGAAGAACATGAAAAGGTAGAAGACCCTGAAAACTGGAATCCGCCTGCATTAGATACAAAAGAAATTTATGTAGTCCCGATGATGTTCAAATTAACAAAGAAGACCTACTTTAAAGAAGTTGAACTGAAAGTCAGAATCAAAGGTCCATCTGTGCAAACCATAGGCTTAAATTTGTTTTCAGAAGATGAAATTAGAAAATTCAGAAAATGGGTCGTTGAAAAGAAATTTCACTATTTATAGTTTGGAGGAATTAGAATTGGCTTAGCCCCATTGGTTCGTCATGGTCTAAACACTCCATGTATAGCAGAACTTTTTGATACAGGGCACAATTCATATGATCATGCCCGAATAGGAACCATACAAGGAAATCTTTCCTCGGGATGCCAGTATGGATCAATCTACCCTGATTATGCAATCAGTCTAGCAGATGTCCATCTCAAAGATTGTTGGAAAGTTTTGATAGGAGTGCAAGGTCTATCTATGGTTGATGATAGTGAATATTTGTTTGTAATAGTTCAGACCTCTTTTCAGTTAACAAACACAGTACATCCTAAGCTAAAACAACCAGTGTTGAAGGATTGTGTTGCAGTAGGAATAGGCAATGCACAGATTGAAGGAGTTCATTATGATAAAGAAGCTTTGCCCAGTGACTGGTACATTCAATATAAGTCTCTGACAGTAGATAGTTTAAACAAATTGGTCAAAAGAATGTATCTTTCTGATAATTGTGTTAAAATCATGCCTAACTCATCCACAATACCCAGGCCAATAGCTTTTCCAGAGAAACATGTGTTACCAGTAGAAAAAGAACCAATCCCAGTCAGTGGAAGAAGATCTTTTTATCGTCATATCCCTATACCAGAGGAGCCTAGTTCTTCCACCAGTACACCACTGTCTGTAAATCAGTTGTATATACCAGAAGAAAAGTCGTTTATTGCTGTAAATAAGATGTTTAGAACATATGTAAATACTTTCCCGCTAGTAGAAGAATTTCAGTATGCAAATAGGAGATTTGTGAAAGGAGGAAAATGGCCTCCCAAAACAAAGTTTTTTACTTCTTCATCCAGTTCTAGACAGCCACCCACTAGAGTTGATTGTGCCCCATTGCTAGAACAAATTCACAGAATCTGAATGATCTGGACCAAGTATATCAGATAGGAAACTATCTAACCACTTGGTTTTCTCATGCCGAAGATTTCCTAGATGATTTAGGCGTACAGGATGATCTAATAAATGTCAATCTAAAGTTGCTATATGATGAGCAACAGAAAGAGAAGCAAGAAAAGGAAGAAAGGAGAAGAAGGAGACAAAAGAAAAAGGCCCAAGAAACTCCAAAATTTCATATAGATATGTCTGCACCCAACTATTGGGATCTAGAGGAAGAAGAAGAGGAAGCAAAAGAAAGAACCTTTGCAGAAGAAGGTACTTCTAAAGACACTGGAAAGTTAACCAGTGAGTCTAAGATGTTCAGAGCAGATAAACCTTTTGAATCTAAGAAGGAAGTGATGACCTTAGAAAAAGCTGCCTCTAAATTCCCATCTTTCATTTTGCCATCTATACATAATCAGAATAAGGCACATATTTTGAAAGAAGTAAATAAATATCCTAGAATTGTAGAAGACCTGTATGTAGCGAATACCAGTGGCTATGTTCTAGATTTAGATAATTCTTCAAACCCTGGAGAATCATTCAGAATCTAGATAGGAGCATTATATCAAATGCAGGTTACTACAAAATTGGATAATATGTCCATCATGGTCCTAGCAGAAAAAAGAATGACTGGAATAGTCTATGATTGGTGGATGGGACCATCTGAAGAAGAAATAAGAGCCGTCATGGAAGCTGGTTTGTCTACCTTGGAACTGTTATTGAAAACACAGTTCGTGCCAGAACTAGTAGATGAGAAAAAGAAAATTATAATTGATCTTAGCATAATGGAATTAAAAGATCTAAAATATCTTGATCAATTTAGCAAAGATTTCATGGCTAAGGTATTTAAAGCTAATCTCTCTAATGATGTGGCTCAGAAAATTTCATTTATGTCAAAATTACCAGGCAATCTAGGAGACCTCGTAATGAAAGATCTAGATGTACAAAGCAAAAGACTAGATCAGATTTATTGGGTTGATCTTCTGTTTTGAATTACAGAAAAATTCAAATATTTATGTTGGAAAAAAAAAGCGCACGACATCACACCAAGTTCAGATGTCTGTAAAATAATGCTACCATGGACACCTTTCAGAAAGAAGAAGAAAACAAAAAGGTATGGTAGATTCAAACCCAAGAGAGTCTCTAATCCAAGAAAGCCTTTCAGAAAATATAAATTTTTGAAGAAAAGAACAAAACCAAGAAACAACAACTGTTGTTTCATTGTAAAAAAGAAGGACATTTTGCAAGGAAGTGTCCCCATAACTCATCCAGTAAATTAAAAGCATGTATAGATATAGAAGAATTTCAGGATGATTGGTCAGTTGTAGATTCAGATGATGATGTTTCAGATGTATATATTTTAACTGAAATATCAGATGTAGAAGCTGAAGAAGAAGAAAATGTACAGAAAATGAATTTTTTTCCGTCATGTTCCGATGATGATTTTTCAAAAGAAAATCATTATAGTGAAGAAGAAAGTGACACGGATTATGAAGTCACCAGTGAGACATCAGACGACTCAGATGATGAATCTGCAAGCGCAATTTCTTTACCACTCAAACAAGGTAAACAGCCTATGTCACAGTTGCCAGAAATAAATGCTTTTTGTCCATTTGAAAACAAAACAACTGTTTCAACAAGTTTTCCACAACCAGAGGTTAAAAGAACATAAGAAAATGTATTGTTGAAAAAGATTGTCAAAACTAATTGCCTAATCTATATCCAGGTCCAAGTTCAAGTCAGAAATGAATGGATTTCTGTAGACGCTTTTGTTGATAGCGGAGGATCAAATAATTTGGCTAGACCATCTTTATTCAAATCTCTGTGGAAACCACTAAGAAATATTTTGGTTTCAGAAACCATAGGAGGATCTGTCAGTCTAACACATTATGTAGACAATATTTCTTTAAAAGTTGGAGGGAGTATTGTTAAGATTTCTGCAATCTGGCATTTTGGTCCCTCAGCTAGTCTTATGTTGGGAATGCTATTTTTAAACTCTGTGCTTCCAGTTACGATCAACCAAGATAAGTTGGTTATTAATTTGAAAAAGAAAGCTATTTCTTTTTCTAGATTGTTTATTGCAAACTCAGAAGCTAGGTATGAGAATAGCCAAAAAAGAGTAGAAGCCAGAAAGCCAAAAAAGGATTTTGATGATTGGTAGGAAGTGCTACAATTCTATGAAAAGAGAGCAGAATCAAAAACAAAACCATTGGCATGCATTGATCCCAACTAGTCTACAGAACAAGGTGATATCCATCAAAGACTTCTGAAGAGTTGCTCTAAAAACCCACAATAGTTTTTGGAAACAGAGAGCCCGATGCAAGAAATCATAACCTTGCATGATAATGGAGTCAAAGGTAAGATGATTCCTTGTACCCCATCCGATGAGCAGGAGATAAAGAATCAGATAAAAGAAATGCTACAAATGCAGCTCATTGAGCCGAGTGAATCTCACTATTCTTGCTCAGCCTTTCTTGTGAGGAATCACTCTGAGATAGTAAGGGGAAAACCAAGGATGGTGATAAGTTACAAACCCCTCAATGCCATTACTCAAAGCTTTAATTATCCATTGCCAAGACCTGAGACAATCATGCAGAAAATTCAGCACAACAAGGTGTTTAGTAAGTTTGATATGAAGTCATGGTATTATCAGATTTAGATCTAACTAGAAGACCGGCATAAAACCGCTTTCATTTGTCCAACCGGATTTTACCAGTGGAAGGTTGTACCTTTCGGTTTGAAAAACGCCCCAGCATTCTTGAAACGAAGAATGGATTATATTTTTGCTAAATATGAGTTCATTGTAACATACATAGATGATATTCTTATTCACGGTCCAGATGTACATACTCATCTAGAGAACTTAGAAATTTTCTTGAAAGAAGTTCAGCAGCATGGAATAGTTCTGTAAGAAAGAAAAATGTCTTTATTTCAAGATAGTGTTGATTTTCTGGGAATTAATGTTGCCAATGGTGCAATCCAAATGAAACCTCATGTTTTAACGAAATTGACACAATTTCCTGATGAATTGAAGGACACCAAGACAATTCAGAGATTTTTGGGAGTTTTGAATTATCTTCACAAGTATGTTCCAAATTTGACAGAGAAGACAACACCGATCAGAAGACATCTTAAATAGGGATGGTCTCAAGAAGCGACAGAAGCTATTAAACGATTAAAAGAAGAATGTCAACACCTGCCAAAGCTTCAGCCACCAGGTGATGGTTTACTCATTCTTCAGGCTGATGCTTCTTTAGAATTTTGGGCAGTTGTTCTATTAGAACAAAGAAAAAACAGTGAAGGTGAATCCGAAGAAAACCTTTGTGCATATGCTTCTGGTGAGTTCACTCCAAGCCAGAAGAATTACTTCATAGCCGAAAAAGAAACATTGGCTATATTCAACGGGATACAACAATTTGAGGTATATCTCACTCCTGTAAAGTTTTTAATCAAAACAGATTCCAGAAATTTCAAATATTTTCTATCTGCCAAAATTTCAAGACAAATTGCTAAAGGAAGAATCCTAGCTTGGCAGATCTGGTTCCAACAATTTGAATTTGAAGTTGAGTGGATCCCAGGAAATTCTAATTTCTTGACAGGCTCACTAACCAGAGACATGAATAAGGCATTCATAACTTGTACAGGTTCATGTTTTGATATTCCAGGTAAAAGTTCAAAGGATGATAATTTTGCTACGTTTGTAGATAGATTCAGAATTTTTGAAAGTCATGTAGTTCATCTTGCTGAAGAAATAAAAAAGGTGGTAGGAATGAGGTTGAGAAGAAATACTTGGATAAGAAAATGCCAAGCATGGCAGTCCAAGAATATAGGTGTCTCTCTGGGCCTAGATGACACATTGGTAAAAGTATTTCCTTTGCCAAATATGAAGGTGAAACTCTTTTTCAGGAGTTTATCTGATTTATGGTCTAGTGTATACACTGATGAAATGATCTGGACACTCAAGGTTCTAAATTATTATCAGATCATTGGAGGAATTGATTTTGCTCTAAGTATTTTTACAGGTGCAAAATTGATGGATCTTGAATAAATTCCTATCAAATCCGTGTTGGAAAAATTTATTGTGTCTTTAAAGATTCCTGATATCTTTGAAGAATTGGAAGCCTCTTTCTTATAGAGATATGATGAAAATTATGTAGTCAGCGAAACCTTCCCTCAGTATGAAATATTTGAAGGATTTTTTGATTGGGAAATCAGAGGAGGATTATGCAAAAAAAAGCTAACGACCAGAGTATCCCAGTGCATTCAAAGGACATTGCAGTATCTCAGCACTTTCTCATATCCTTGGGATTTTCACAGTTTAAGATTGAGAGAAAGCATTGATCCTAATCCTTTCGCACAGGTATTCAACCATTAAAGAATCAGAGAGATAGAAACAAGCAACAACCAAGAGATGATCAAGAAACATGCTGATTGGTTTCAGGAATTCGGCAACTTAAAGTTGATAGAAAAACTCCAAATTCTAAATAAAATGAATGACTTACAAGGAGAACCTAAAGCTTTAAAATTTGTAATTAATCAAAAAGCTTTAGTTACCATAATCACAAGATCTCCTAATTGGAATAATAATGTCATTCATATCGGCAGTCTTATGATCTCAAAGAGAATCTGCACTTCAATAATTGTTTAGCAAGGATGGCAGCATAAAGACTTTATGAGTGATAATTGCAGATCATGGATTCAACATGCCATAGAAGGGTCCACAAACATGTTTCAGATATTTAAGTGGGAATTATTAGACGGTATCGAGATGGCAGTTCAGAGATCTCCAACAAAAAATGTCTATAAAGATTCTTTTTTAGACATAGAGATAAGTGCTTTACCTTTTCTTAACAAGTGGGAAAAACAGGAAGCAATGTACACACCTCAAAAACCGGGCCTCCACAAGATAAAGACGAATACAGAAAAGGGAGAATCTTCAAAAGAAGCATCTCGAAGGACAATAATGTTAGATACAAATGCCAAAGGAAAAGACGAGTTGACAGATGCCCAGGACCCAGAAGCAGATATAGACGAAGAATATAATCGGCTGATAGACCGCCACTATCAAAGGATACTCGACGAGTATGAGCCATCCCCAGGATCTTCAGAAAGAGACGATTCGGATAGGAGTCTGATGGGACCATGGTAGAATCTTTTGCTAGCAATGTGATGATGTGGTCACATGTAGCTAAATTATTGTACTGGAAAAAGTTGAGTAGACACTGTCGGTGAAAGAAATATCGACAGGACCCTGTTGGAGAGGTAAATCCCCTCTACGGATAGAGGCGATCCCCACTAGCCCAGAACGGGTCTAGCAACAATCAAACAATGCTATCACGCAAGTCCCTAATTGCAAATAAAAGGTAGGTGATGAAGACCTACTTGGATTCCAATGCTTTCGTTCATAGAAGAGATGTCACCCGCACTCCTTTGCTTTGGCTGGTCACAATCCTCCACTATCCTCATGAATGGACACCTGCACACAAAGAGAACAACACAAACACAAGCGTGAAATCTAATAAATGCAATTATACATCAGTCAGGAAGGATATAACTCAACATCAATCATTACAACCATGAGAGTGGAACCATAATGATAGTCATCTATTATTAATAATCAACAAAGGAGAATACAACCAGCGTCCTGACGTCAAGTCCTCCTTTGGTTGGGTGATCAGCTACACAAGTCTTGCAAAGATTGAAGGGATGAGGGACAAGCCTCTCTCTCTTTGGTGACAAGATCTCCTTACTTAGGTTAAGCCTTATGGACACAAACAAGGCTCTTGCAACTCTAATCTCTTGATATCTTCCTTTCAGCACCAATATTACTACCACTACCACTAGCTTGCTCAAGGCATGGGGACAAGCTTTTATAGATGAAAAAGGAAGGGATAAGATCAATCACAACAATAATGGATTTGGCTTCATCACTTGGAAACTTCCATGGAAGGGTGGCAAACTACTTCCCATTCAAGGAGATTCGAAGCCAAACCATCCTCACTTAACTTAGA